>ML996163.1:0-167494 GCA_010093805.1 Polyplosphaeria fusca
AATCCCAGCCTGAATCCCAGGTTGCCCAGCCTCTGTTGGGGCCTCCGTTGTGGCAATCTCAATCCCAATCTCCATCTCAATCCCGATCTCAATCTGGCAGGGGCCTACACATTGGCGACGGCAATATCCAGCCTGTACAGCTCCCGGATACTTTTCATGGAGGGCCTGTAGTAATAACTGAATCGGATTCAGAATCAGATAAAGAAAATAGGATAGTTCTGTAGCGTTACAGGCTGGAATTGAATTTGCGAGTTTTCCTCTACAACACCTACGGATTCTGATATTGGACGTCGGGAGCCCCACAAAAGCTTCACCCAATGGCAGCGCTACACTAAATTACTAGCAACTTATATAATACTTGGCAAAAGCCCGGGCTGCCCGGGCCCGGCCCGCCAAGCTGCCCGGGCTGCCCATGCCCGTCCGTTGCGAACCCTGTGATGGGATCGAGATCGAAACCCAACGAATGCCAGGAAAAGTGCAATAAGGCAGATATGCGATTGAATCCTGCCATAATATTCAAATACATCTTTATAATTACATAAGATTAGCTGCTGTTGTGAAGGGCTGTCAGCACGTGCTAGGTGGACTATGACACGACGCCTCATATTTGCCAATTGAACAACAGTTGCTCGACTACAGCAAAATTGATGATAATTGTCTACTATAATCCGTGACAATAGTGGATTGCTCCTAGAGATATAGAAGTAGAAAAGTCTTGAAATAAGGTTAAAGAACTGAAAGAAAAAGAAATGTCTCTCACATCAGGGCTATTATAAGAGGCTAACTATCTCTCCTACCATAGATACTAGTTCCCATAGTAACATATCTATACTACTGCGACCAGGCAACACCTAAACGATCGATACTCTTATCTTCGCGACCCCAGAATCCTCGAATGCCGACGAATCCGTCAGGCATTATACTTTCGTATCCTGCCTCTGATCCGGATCCTTTGGGAATCTCATACTTGTTGCCTGCGGAGGTTTCGAGGATAATTCCGCTGACCCAGCTCTTATCGGCTGGGGTAACGACGCAGGCCTTGACGATGCGCTCGGTCTCTGCAAGGCTAATAGATGTAGCTCTACGAGCAGTGCTTGGAACCCTGCCGTGAGTCTTTCGAATCGGCTTGGTGGCGGCTTGACCGTACGTGACGACCAATCTGCCAAGTCGCCAGTCAATCTCTTCGTCAGCTTACCGAGTGGTACTGATGGCCCTAATGCCTCATCATGCTCTTCCTCTAAAGGCATCGCTTCAAGCTGCCAATCCTTCAAAAGCTCGCCCTCGTTGATCTTCACGTAACCTTCGTATTGATCATAGACTTGCATGGAGATGGACTGCTCCTCATTCACAGGAAATTCTGACTCCGGAACGCGCACTGTATACCTGTGAGGCTCATACTTGTGGGTCCCGTCAAACAGAGATCATATTAAAAGGTGATCCCAGACAGTGACTTTCGTTTACCATGACCGATAGTGTGTCCTCGCCCGGAGCTGGACGATCGTAGACCCCCTCGTACGATTGAGGTCCTTTGGCAGGACTGATTGGTGTTATGTCGATTTCTTGGACGACGTCGTTGACCTTGTATTGGGCCTATGGTTGTCAGCGGGTAGGTGCTGCTTGCAGCCGCGGTACTTGCCGATAGATGGTCTGTCGGACGCAGATAACTAGTCTTGTCGAGGACATTGACCTTGGGTCCTTTGTCCTCCTTTGAACCATTGCACAGGCCGGAGCCATAGACCAGGATATTCTCGATGGTCGCGGCAGAGGTAATCTTTGTTTGCAATTTGTGTTCTTTAACTACCCAAAAAGGTAGAGGCCAAAAAAAAGCCGAAAGCCAAAAAAAAAACCCCGAAAGCCACAATGCCAATAGAAGAAGAGGAACTAGAAAAAGAGGAAATGATAGAAAAGGAGAAAGACCCCAGAATCCTTGAAAAGATCAAAATAGTCGAAATGATCGAGCCACTTTGCGACGCAAAGAGAGCTGCCCCTAAATCCGATGTCAAGCAAGATGAAACGGATCAGGAGGCGGCTCAATCCGAGAAGAAAGCTGCCGGGACGAAGAATATGGAGTGGAGCCAGGCTGCTAACCGCACGTCCGTCATTACCCATTTTCGCTTCAACGCAAAATCGAAACAAGGCCAAGGGGTGGATGTCCGATTTGACATGCTGTTTACCGGAGATGCCTTTGAAGCCGGTGCGGCTGACAAGGGACCTTACGCCTCACACCTCCAACATACCCTCAAAGATTTCCAACTACCTTTGGCAGTCAGAAATAATACAATTGAACCCCCCGAAAATTTCATCGCCAATCCCGGTGGTAACTTGCTTACGTGGCTGTGGCAACACTCTGGTCTGAATGGAATCCGCGTGGGCGTCCTGAAACTGCCACACCATGGCGCTTCCAGAACAACGAATGCGCTGTTCTATCGCCTCGTCAGCGCATCTGTGTACCTCATTAGCGGTGCCAACTCCCCTCATGGTCATCCTCGTCCTGAGACCATTACCACCATCATCAACACCATCATCCACCAGGATGGTTCGGCAAGACCGCCAACCAAGTTCCTGTCTGTGAGAACCTCTTCTAGCACAGAAAACAAGGATCTTCTGGAGATCGAAAATGTATGTTTATTCGCGATGCTTATCTTGATTACCATCAATAATCATTCCAACGCTGACTTGCCATTGTCTAGCGACCAAGGCCACGTTTAATTTTTGCGACATTCGGAACTCGGAAAGAAAAGCTGCTTACCGATCTGGACAGACGGATTATGGAAGCGGAGTTCCGGAAGCAAATGGCGGAGAGCAAGGAATGGAGGAATGGGACCGGCTGGGATTCGTCTGAAGGCGGGGAGAGAAACAACGGCGCCAACAGCGATGACGAGGTAGGTAATATGGACGAAGAAGGCAAATCCAAGAAGGAAAGGAACTATATGGACTTGCAGGAATATGATTACTTTCATAGCCGTAATCTGGGCGGCATGCTGGACCAGCCCAAAGATGAGGCGGAAAGGTTGATGCGGCAGCAGGGCAAGGACGTCCCCATCCAAGCCAATGTCAGGATCTTTTTCCAAAAGGAAGCCAGCACAGCGAGTCGCCTCAATATTGGCATCGACAAGATGCAACCGAAACAGGTGCGTGTCGAGTGGCGCCCAGAGGACTGTGACGAGATCCGAGCGGACAAGGCCCCAGCCAACCCGTGGGACGATCCGGTCGCATACCCCTCCCCAGGCGAGAATCCGGATTGAGATACGCCCGTCCGCAGAGACACCAGCTTAGACTCCCAGGGCGCAAAACCATCGGAGAGCGTGCCGTCGAAGAACGATTTTATCTCGGCACCTATCGGAAATGAGGGCTCGCAAGAGCGTGCAGCGGAAAGTCACTTTAGATATCCCATAAATGGTAGGCGAATTAGTTTTAATGATTTCATGAAGGCAATCCAGAACACGGAATCACAGAAGAAAAGCTTGGAAAGGAACAAAGCGTTCACAGAAAACCAGACATGGATTCAAAAACCGAGGGACAACACGATCATGCCTGATAGAAGCGGCAGCGATGGCTTCCATGGTTTCGGTTTGGTCATCCAAGCCCTGAAGCAGATAACTTTGACCCGGATTCCGAGCAGTCCAGGGCCAAATCTCGGGGGGGGAAAGACGACAGTGTAGAGGAAGAAGCATGAGCGATTATGTTCCGTTATGCCATTTGAACAGCCTCAACCAGTCCGTTACTGGCCCTGTTGCGAAGATAGTTGAAGTGTTCTCTTGGTCTTTTAAGAGTGTCTTCGAGAAGAGAACCTTGCTCGTAGCCTTAGCGATGTTGTTGAGAATATAGCAGCACTACTGATGATGAAGACCACTTGAGACTTTCAAAAATTGTCCGTCCATCATTTCGCTCTCTGCAGTTCGATTCGGCGTAGGATTTGTTTACATCTGACGTGCATTTGAGTGCGGACTCGTCGAGACTGATGCGTGGGCGTCATGGCTTTCAGCAAAGGTTGAGACCAAGTGAGAAAGTTGCTGCTGTTTCCTGAATCATTTCCACGCAGCGGAGACAAGTGTCGGTGCACATATCAAATCTCTCCACATGATGTATTGCAGTCGAAGGAAGTAACACCCCAAGGATTTGTATAGAGAGAGGTCGGTCGCGGGCGGGGCAGGATGCTTGATCTGGGTAAATTGGGAACTTTGTCCTGCCTCGACTTACTGTTTGTCCTTGAAGAGCTTCTTTACGACTTTATACGGCGCAAACATAACAAATTCAGTTTTCAAAAGCATTCAAGGGTTCGCTCTTCACTGGTACACTTTCGGATCAACAATTCTCAAGGACCACCCGTTCAGATAGCAGTCAGTACATTTACACTGCACATCCTTATCTGCATCCGCTAACACACACTTGGAAGCCAATCTCGCAACAGCAGCAGTTATTGGCATCAAGCCATGGCCTGGCATAGGCAGGATACCTCGTATTTCTCCCCAGATTCTGGCTTGCACGCATTTTTTCGGCACATCGGCCACTGGTGCTCCATATTCTCGCTCGCGAAGTTCTGCGCTAATTACAACGGCTCCCCGAGCGTTTACCCTGTTCGATGGAGCGAACCGAAGCACCCTGTGATAAAGATATGTACCGTTCAATGAAGGCGATACTACAAGTTTCATTTGTTGAATCATTCTCGACTTATGCGCCAAGTAATGAACGACGAGGAAATGAGTAAAACACGTGTCGTGCTGATGCATCTAAGACAGCATTGCGTTGCCGGTCGACAAAGGATATGGTCGTATTTTCGGTTGCACAATGCCTAGCGATGGTCATCAAATTTTCGTGGCTTGTTTTCCTGCTAGACTATAAGCTGCATAACCTCTCCTTTAATCACGTGGCAGAAGTGGGATGTTGAGACCTGCGTAAGGCTGCTGACTCTGATTTTGAAGGCGAATATGTTTAACGTTATACATATTGTCATATCTTAGAGCGTTTTCGCATTTACCTGTTTTGCTGCGGCACTGCTGACAAACTTCATGGTTAATTCACTGTTAACAGATATGTTGGATATCTCACGTGACCTCGCGATGGGTATATATAGCTGCTGCTCGATTCCATCTCTCATTCAATCAATCAGTCAACTCAATATTACCCTACCATTCCGTGACGGTTCCAAACTGGCTATCTGTCTCTCTCTTTCCAACAAAGTAACATAGATTCAATCATAATTTCGGAAAAGATGGAAAAGATTCTACATGGAAGTGCGGCGTTCGTATCAACCTTCGGCTCCGATTTTTGCCATTGAATGCGACACTTTTTTGAGCAACATTTGAAAGAGGTGTTTAGCGAACATATTTTGCAGAAATAATGCTCATATTTCGCATTTTAACATTTAAGGTCGAGTGTATATATCGCCTTCATCAAAATAATTGCATACCTACCCAAACTATCAAGCAGGACCGCTTTGTCCTGTTCTCTTTTTAGGTCTGTATTTCGTGTTCTCACGCCTCCCCCAGATGTAGAGGCCAACGGCAATCACAAGCACAGCAAGTGTTCCAAATATAATTCCCGCAATTTGTCCACCATTAAGATGGTAAGAAAGATCCGCGCCTTGTCGTGGAGATATGAGGCGGTTTTTATGCGGAAACCCTTCCACTGAGTCCTTGGAAATAAGATGCGCGACTGGGGGCATTTTGCTGATAGGTAGCGTCTCTGTGATGACGAAGATAAAAACTGAGTTCGTACCAAGAACTGGATCTATGTGTCATTGAGGGATGGCGGTAAACTTTTGAAGAGCGGAACTGCGGTAAGTAAATTCGTTTTATACACGCAAGGCAAGAGATATCTCGTGTGGAAGCATGTGCTGTGAGTAAATGTGGTCATTAGCAAGTGGTCACGTCCGTGACCCAGTCGATTCTTGGCAAGGATCACAGGTCAACAGAGTGACAACGGGGGAGAAGAGCATTCCTATGACATAGTGCAAAACCACCGATTTATTTCAATGCGAACTTCATTGTTACGGCGTGAAGAAAAATAAAAGACTGAATATAACATTACATTGAAATCGCCAAAGAAAGCATATGCTCTGAAAATGTTAATTTTGATGGCAACAACATAGAGAAATGGTTAATATGAAACGCGGTTCAGCCCCCCTGTTGATATTTTCGAACGATCATATAGGAGTGTTAACACTCTTCAGAGTGTGGAGTTTCTCTTCGCGTGATTGCGGAACCCACGCACGTACGAATTCTACTCATGAGTCATGCAATGATACCTTTCGATATGGCTTCGATTCCAACTGAGTCATTTATACCCATGCTAAGCCCTGAATAAGCTGCACACTGCACAGCCAGCATTGGTTTTTCCTGGCTTGGAGATCGCCAGTGGATATCCTGTGCTGCGTGCATGATGTGGGTGCAGTGTGCCAGCAGGGAATTATCCGTAGCGATGATCGTTGATTTCTTGAGTCAAAGCTGCATCTTACATAGATGCGCGACCACCTTATCAATCACGCAGATCGCGAAAGTTCGTTTTCTATCTGGCCAATCCTAGGCAGGAGATGATATTAGAGGAGGACAGTGAAGACAATGATGATAACAATCGGGGCTGTTGATATGAAAGCGAATTTCTTCGGCCGCAAAATCACGGTGTTGATTACAGTGGTCACTAAATAGTCTACAGTCGAGTATTTCCACCATCACGTGCTCAGGAAGCTCAACCATTTCCAAAGTCCGTCTATCGTTGGGAACCTACACAAGATTGAGCAAAGTGACGTGAAGTTTTCAAGACAGAAGATTTTATGCCCACGAAACCGAAATGCGACCAAACCCAGAGAAGGGATTTTTGGCCGAACAGACCGGATAACATCGTGCCAAGGCAGACTGGGCCCAAGGTCGTGTCTAATTAACGTTTTTGACGAGCGAACAGTTTTGGTAAGTGGAGCGTAGAAGTGGAGCACGAACACGAGCTCGATAGCTCTGGAAGTCACCAGGACACCGGCCTCTAACGCGACCGGTGTTCCAATTGGGGAGACGAATCACCGGTACCGCACTTCCAAAGTGAAGCGCAAATACCCCCAAGATCAGAAGCAGAAAAGCGCAGAACAAGGGGACCAATTGGTTACCATATCGCACAACCTAGGTGCCGAAAAAGCGGATACGGATTGTAATCAATCGAAAAGTTTCAAGCTTTTGGGAAGCAATGGGGCAATTGGCATCAGATCTAAGCAATGGATGAGACAAAAGGCACAGAGCTGGGCCGGTTCCTGAGTGTATGGAGGTGTTAAGAGTGATTCGAGAGATTGAAGGGATCGTAACAAATCGAGTAGAGACGGAGCAGAGCGAAATGGAGGAGATCGATCAGAAAGGGCAAACGAGAAGAAGAGCACACAATAATCCAGGAGACGAAGCAAAAGAAACAAGCGATCGAAGAATAAAAACCCCAAATGCCAAAAAATCCGGACAATGCCAAACTTTTCCATAGCGTTTCCGCAAGTCGTACGTCCTGTCCTAGAAGCCAGGGCACCCGAGCCTCCCGACGACGCATTGCGAAGCTCATCCTCGGTGCGTCCGCCGCTACCTTGTCCCTGCTGCTTAGCACACATTCATGCACCCATCCCTCTTCCCGCGCGTCAGCAACCCACCCACACACGCGACAGAGCCATCATCTCCCTCTCCCGCCAACAGCGCAATACGAAGCGTGACTATAACCTCGCGGCCGAAACACGGCCAGGGCGGTTGTCCCAAAAGGGGGAAGAAAGAGGTAGAGCAGGCGCATAACGTGAGTCCGTATCGAACCATTGTTTCCCGAAGCAGCATGTCGCTCCGACCACGAAGCGCGGATAAAGTGAAGTGGTGTCGTCTTCGCCGTCCAAGCTACGGTACGGTACGGTACGGTACCGGGACGTGACGTTTGGGGCACGCAAGCAAGCAAGTCGGGCCCGAGTCAAGCAAGCTATGGCACCTGAAACAGCGCCCGCCAGCCAGACACGATGCAAAGGCACCCCCACTCGCGGTGCCGACATCGGGTACAAGGCGTACCTATGGGACGAGGGCAGCAGCATCGCAATAATAGCGGGCGGAAAGAGGTACAGTACGAGGTGTGTGCGGGTCCCAGGCGACGTTCCCTTGCACCCTTCCCATGGTCGGCGGGACATCCCAAAGCGGCAGGTGGTCAAGCTATCTATAACATAGCGTGGCATTGCTCGTAGACGCGGCGTCGCGGCTCGCACGACTGCGCGGGCGGCGAGTGGTGGGATTTGCGAAAATGCACACACGGCGAAGAGCAAGGGAAGGGCAAGGGGTGGCGGCGCACGGTCCACCCACGTGCCTCGTCTGCGAATTCTCTTCCGCTGGAACGCATATGCCTGGCGGGGCCAAGGGTGGCCAAGTCGGGGGGCCAAGGGCGATATTAAGGGGAAGGTGAGGTGATTCGAGAACACGCCGTGGTGACATGTGTATGCAGTAGCTGGATTGAGGCCCGCTGGCGTTGCTATCCTATCCTATCCAGAGCCTGGGAGCGGTATAATACAAGTCTGTCTATCAAAAGTGTGTGTGTGTCCCGGACGAGGGACACGGGGTATCAGAAACGGGGCGTGCGACAAAGAAGATCTATATGCAGGCTTGTGCATGGCCGAACGCTGTGAATGCGAAAGCGAAGAAAAGAGATGACCATGTGACCGAAAAACCCAGTACCGTGCCATAGCCATGCCGTATCAGACGTTCCTCAGGAGCTCGTGAATGCCATGAAAGCCATATCATCAACCCTGATGCGTGTACAAGTGCAAGTCGCGATGCGTATCGTGGTGATACTGTTGCTGTCGCATGGCCATGAGATGATTCGTCGGTGGCTGAGGCCCCTGGTGCTGGATGGGCATCATGAAATCGGCGTCGCCGAAGTCATTTGCGTCGGCCTGCGACGACGGCCGCGAATGTGGCGAGCTGCGTCGCGAGCCGAGCCCGCTTCCGATCTTCCTCAATGGCTTGGTGATCAGGTGGCCGAGAGTCGATCGATCGTAGTACTGCGACTCCTCAAACGTTGGTGCAGTGTCAAAGTAGTTGGGATACCACGACGCCATTGGGTTCGTTCCTTGGTTGCTAGTCGTAGGTTTCGCAGGGTCCACGAAGTGTGGTTGCTCCGGCTCCAATATTGGAGTGTGGGGGTCGAGTGTATGTGGTATCGAAGGTATTTCGGGCTGTGACATGGGCTGCGTGAGATTGGTGAAATCTCCTGGATCCAGGTCCATGTAGCTGATGCGCCGGCCTGCGCCATCGACCATCTCTTCGTCCATGTAAGGCGAGGCATCGCCTGCCGACTCGAAAGCGCCGGCGTCGTGGAACTTGTGGCTCGACTGCAGGAGGGCAGTATTGACTGCAGCCAGGCGGGATCGGGACAGGATGTTGTTTGGATTACCATTGAGGATCTGCATCCTTTGCTCCTTTGACAATTGATCCGTCTGAGGCACAGAGTCCCTGCTTGGTGTAACGAAACCTGCAGGCATCTCTATCCGAGACGTATCGATTGGTATATCTGACCGCAGACTAAGCGCTATGATGAGAACATCTTCGCGACTGGGCCGGAGGTCGCAGCATTGCAGCTTCTGCCGCAGCATTCTGGTGTTGTCGGGACACCAGCTGATTTGAGATCGAGACTCGCGCAACCGCTCGTCCAGATTGGTAATGAGATCCTTCCAAGTGTCATGGAGAGCTTCTTGTCGGATGAGGTTACGGATGACATTGGAGTACTTCCACTGGTCGTAATACGCGCCGTTTTTCATGTGCTTTGCAACGTGATCGCATCGCTCGTCCCAGCCTATGCTAACCTCTTTGCACTTGTCAAAACCACAGCCAAACACGCGTCTCGGCATCAATCGAATGCCAATGTCCGTCAGCGAGGGCAATGGGCGGCCCGAGTGATAGCGCTGGTGATGCTTCAGGAAATCCTTTTGCCTGTCGAAGATGCGGTTGCAGCCGTTGACGATGCATGGCCAATCCTCGCCGGTCTCGTGCATTCGCATTTCGTGTTTCTTCCAGTCAGACTTGGCTTTAAATGTCTTCGTCACCTTGGACTCGGCGCAGTAGGTGCAAAACATGAACGAGTCGCCGGATGGAGGCTGGCTCTTGTCCGTGGAGAAAGTTGTGACTGGCGAGGCTATGCTAGCCATGTCCTCCTCGGTAGGAGTGAAGCTGGGCGACACGTTTGTATCGAGCGGGCTGTGGTCCTCGGGGGCTGGGGTCAGCATGGCGGGGACTGGTCTCGTCGGATCCAGGCCGGAGGGGTAGGAGCGCGGCTCTGGGCGTCGATAGGACGACATGGACGAGCGCGACGAGGCGATGGACGGAGCGACGCCGCTGCTGGCGGTCGAGGTGGAGAAGGTGGAAGCGACGGACAGGCGCGAGGACAGATGCGACCGCAGCGAGGAACTCGAGGAGCTGTACGAAGACGCTATCGAGTTGCGACCTAGACAGGGTGAGCGTGTGAAGAGGCTAGTTGTGGTGGACTCACGCGAGTCAATGACCTGCTGAAACATCCTCTGGATCATCTGCGGGTTGTGTCTGCTCAGCAAGGCCTCGACATGGCGCATCGACTCCTCTGGTATGTCGACGTTGTCGTCCATGATGTTGTCGGCGCGCGGCAAGGCTAGGGGGTGAGGATGCAAGACGGGGCCAGGAACGCTGACATTCCTCGCGGGCGACGGACTCTGTCGAGGGTGGAGGACCGGGTCCGGCAGTAGGCGGGCGCAAAGGAGGGTCGAGGGGAGTCGAGGGGGATGGCGAAGGGGATGTGGGCGAGGGGCGGTGGTGGTGAGGGAGTGGCAGTCGCAAGTGAACGAGTGGACGGGAGTGCGGTGACAGGATTGAGAGCTGCGGTTGGTGCGACGGCTCTATATCACATCATCAGGGTGCAGCAGCGGGGAGCGCGGGAGGAAATGTTCTGGAAAGGCGGTAGAAGAAGCTAAATCACGGGCACGTTCGTATAGGGGACTAGCGCGGCGTCAAGTCGACCAGCACCGTGGACTGAACCCAGAGTTCGGGCAAGGCTGAGGTTTTACTGACTGCCAAGTGCTGGTGCGTTTGATGCTCGCAGGGGAGCACGAGCGGAGGGAGCAGGCGGCGAACAGGCGCTGAGCGGGTGCGGCGGGTGCCTGTGTGGCGATGGGGGGGAGGGGAGCGTGGTGCCGGAGTCGGACAGTCAACGGGGAGGGCGAGGGGGGCGGACAGTCGACAGAGAGAGCGAGGGCAGGACAGACACGACAGTTGATTGAACGCTAGGCGCTGCAAGGGGGTCACGCCGTTGGCACTGTTCCTGGATGACGCAGGCGTGCGATTGTATTTTCCTCCAAGTGCGCGCTGCGAGTGACATGCAGCGGACGCGGCGCGCCCGGCCAGAGCCAATCCACGGCGGACAGGCCTTGCAAGCGAGCTGATCAGCTGGGCCAGCGCGCTGCACGGCTTTGGCGGTTGTCCGAGACGCTTGAGGGAGGGAGGGAGGAGGGAGTGCTCCAGAGTCTAGGGCGGGCTTCCAGGGCTTCCAGGGCTCCAGCATGGCCTGCCCTGCCTGTCCTGTCCGCTGCAGCATGCTCAAAGTGAAGCAGCGCTGCGAGATTGCGATTGGGAGGCCTCCGCGGGCCACCAGGCCAACCAGCGGCGCCATGTCTCCATGTCGCCATTCATCGAGGCGCCTACTGCTGACAGCTGCAGGCGCACAGCCCGCGAGCATGGGGCCGAGGGACGCCCTTGTGAATCGCTGCGTCGCTGCGCTGCCGTCCGCACCTAATGGCAATGGCCACGCCCGGGGGGGTACTGTAATTGCATCTACAGTAATGGCGGAAGCACCGGGACACGAGAGCACTGAGCAGACGTGAGAAGCCGCCCGCATATCCGCCAAGGGGCACCACGCTGCTGCACTGCTGCAGACGCTGCAGCCATCCGGGGCGGCGATAGACGACGCCGGCACCGATAAGAGAACGCCATCGAACCCTCCCTCGGCACTGCTGGCGGGGGCTGTTTTGGTGCTGCCTCGCCGTCCGGACGCCAGGGACCAGGACTTGGGCGTGTGGGTGCCGATCGAGTGCGCGCCTGTCTGAGGCACCGTTTCACCGGCCACAGCATGACATCGGCGGCCGAAACGAGGGCGTGAGCGAGCATCGATGGGGAAGTCGACTGGAGCACTGGAGCACTGCAGCAGCGCTGGAGCATTGAGCATTGGAGAGGGGCGCCGGCGTGGCGTGGCACTGCAGGCCGTCGAGTGACTCGGTCATGTGAGATCGCGTCGGCCACCTGGCATCTTGCTTAGTCAGCAACTTGTCTCAGCGAAACGAACTCCACCCCATTGTGTCTGTGCGACATTGCCCTCTCCGCGTCCACCTACGTATCCGCACCGTGTATCCGCCTGTAACTAGTCGCCACAGAATCCGCGCCGAGTACCCGTCTGCAGCCAGTCGCGACAGCCGCGACCGTCCCGATGCCTATCGACCTCCAGACCATTGACCTCACCTTCTCGTCCGACGACGACGATGACGCGTTTGAAGGCCCTCCGCCGCGCAACCCCACGCTCTATCGACGCCCTCCCCCCATCCATGCCCCGAGCAGTGCAGCCGTCAATATTAAACGCGAGTCTTCTTCCCGCCCCCGCGTACCGCCGCCGCCCGCCAGCAACCACGGCGCAACCCGGATCGAACATGTCAAGCGCATCATCCTGACCAGCAACTCTGACGCGATTCGGACTGTGCTGCTGAACCTCTGCAACATCTCGCCGAATCTCTGCGGCGCAATTGCTCGAGGCCTAGCACCGCACTCGACGTACGCCCAGAGCACCATCACGCATAGCGGCCAGTCATACAACGCAGCGGCGCCCAACAACAGACCAGAGAACTCCAGCATAGGTGGCTCATCGCAGCGCCCAGTAATCAAGAACGAGTACAGCGGCCGGCCATCACATGGAGCGGCACACCATAACAGACTAGATAACCCTGGTGTGGGGAGTTCATCACAGCCCTCAGCAACCAAGAGAGAGCCCGATGCCATTCGGAGTCAAACTCAAGCGCCATATGGACGCGTCAAGCAAGAGCCAGGAGCAAACACTTTGCAGACATCCCAGCGCACTGCTCCTCGGAATCCCCCACGCTCCGAGCCATCAAGACCACAACCAACCAGATCAGATCTTGATGCCAGTTCATTTAGCGCAAGACCTCATCCAGGATACAGGGAGCCTCTGTCTTCCGCCGAAACCAATCTACCGAGCCAGCGTCATTCGGATACCAGTTCCACAGCCACTTCAAAACCGACCACACACATATGCGCGAAATGCAACGAACCCTTCACCGCGAGAACCAATGGAGTATGTCTATACCACCCCAGGGTATTAAGTTTCGATGCCGGCACCGGAAATCCAATCTACCCCATATGCGACTGCTGCGAGCTCCCGGCTTCTGCGCCGGGCTGCACCCTGGGCAAACATACCCCTCTTGTAAACGATCCAGCTCCGTTAGACAAGCGACGCCATTCTGACGCAGACGACTTTGAACCCTCTTCGTTTAGGCAATCATCAAAATTTGCAAAGTTTCGTTGAGTGATGCCAGCCTGCAGTTGTCGCACCAGGTTTCAGGTAGTGAAGGTGCAAGCAAGGGCGCTCAAGGGCGCTTGAGCCCGCACCCACCTCAGCCTCGCCAAGCCCCTGTTGACGTTATCCTCGATGTGCATATGGGTGTTTGCAATTTTGGATATCCAAAGGCGTTTGTTTTGGTTTGTCTACAACAGCAGGCGCGAACTTCCATGGCCCCATATGGCTAAATGGCCGTTATATACGACTCCGCACTAAGCCTTGTTCCACCAGTCGAATATGTCTAGGCAATGTATACATCCTCGAGTACCAAGTCGGTAGGAATCTCGCCAAATTATCTGTGCGCCGTTCGTGGACCATTCCCACGTGGTATCTCACCGCCCACCTGGTCGTCCCTTCCTTCGTACCTCACGGTTACGTCAAGCCGCAATCGACTTCGGCACATAAAGCCAACCCACACCCGCCTCTTTGCACCACCGTCACCTCTTCCCCACGAACCCTACAACGTCTGCCAACAGTCAGGGCCAAGATGAAGCTTCTCAGCCTCTTCGGAATAGTCCTTGCGGCTCTTCCAACTGTATTGGCCGCACCTTCCCCACATTCCCCCAGCATTCGAGCTGCGGCCGATGACTTCAAGTACTTCCTCCGCGTCAACGCGTAAATCTCGTCTCTCTCAGCACCTCCCTCCTTCACTAACACCCATAGCCCGAACGAACCATGGCACGACCGCCACATCGTCCAACTGCCCAAGTCCAAGCATCTCGGTCTTGAGAACTTTACTGTTCACCCCGAGACACCCCCCGTCTACTTCACCGCCGTGCCCGTCCCCTCGGAGCTGCTCCAAGCCCTCCGCGTCGACGACAGCACAGACGACATGAGCCACTACCCCTTCATCGCGGCTCTCATGTGGCCCGCTTCTGGTCCGCGCATCGGCATGCAAATCATGCATCTCCCGGATCCGACGAACAAGACCATGGGCCAGAATCCGGGCAATTGTCCAGCCGGCTTCGTGTGCACGGCCGATAGCTGGGACGTCAAGCAAGAGGCCGAGGGACGGGGTTCCAGGACTGTGCTCAAGTATGGTGGATTTGGAGGAGCTTGGGTTGCGGTCAAGGACGAGGCGCCGGAGGGATGGAGCGTGTATTGGGATGCCGAGACTGGCGGAGCTGGGTATGTTCGTGGAACGAAGATTGAGTTGATAGTCAATGCTGTGAAGGTTGGGGGTGATTGAGGGGTAGATGTCCGACTATTCTTTGATCGGCTTTCAAAGAGAGAATCTTCCTAGGGTATGGATGGAGTTTGACAGTTTACGAAATACGCCGTCCTGATATCTAATTCACCTCCAATCAGGACGGGCGAAAACGAAAAATCAACAGTTTACCTCAATCTCTTTGAACGTCACCTCTTTCATGCATCAAGACCTTTCTTCGTATCAACTCTTCTCTCATAAGACAAGCAAACCCCTCCTACTCCCTTCCATCCCCGCTACTCAATACATCCTCCTCCCCGCCTTAACCTCCCCCACAAACCCCACCCCCTTCCCCGCCAACTCGGCCACCAAATCAACCAACATGCCATCGCACCCCTTCCCCCCCACTATCCCCACCGTAACCGGCAGCCTCTCCTCCCTCTCCTCCACCCTCGAATAATACACCCTCTCCCCAATCGGCACCGTGTAATCCGGCAACTCCGCCAACACACTCATGACGGTCCCCGGAAACCCACTCGCGAATACAGCGGACGGCGGCCCTGTGTACTCGTCGCGGTAGTCGGGGATCCCAGGGCCCATGGGGTAGAGCACCAGCGCGGATTCGCAGGTCGGGAGCAGGGAGGCGCGGAACCAGGATTGGAAGGTGCGATACGCAGAGGTGGCAAAGGCGTAGCTGGAGGGGGGGAGGGAGGCGCCGCGCGTCCAGCGAGCGCGCGTGACGGGGTTCCAATATGGCGCATGGCCGAAGGTACGTTGGTATTGTTGTTTGAAGGGCTGGGCGAGCAGGCGGAATTGGTCGTAGTTTGTGATGTTGGAGTAGGTGAGGCCGAGGAAGGCTGCGATGCCGGCGGATGTGTTTGTGTAGGCGTTGAAGGAGGCATTTGTATTGATGGACTCGGTGGTGGCGTTGAGGAAGGTGGAGAGGGTGGAGATGAAGGTGTTGTAGAGGGGCATGCTAGTGTCGTTGGGCGTGGGCCAGAATTCCTCGGGGAGGAGGAGCTTTCGGGGGTAACGTGCGTAGGGAGTTGAAGGGAACCAGGATTTGTAGGCGGTGCGGAGGAGGATGGCTGAGCGCGCGAGGAGGCCTGGCGTGTCGAAGATGGGGGTTATGGGGAGGATGCCGGAAAGGGGGAGAGAGGCGTTGGTGATGCGCATTCCGAAGAGGCCGTTTGCTTGGGAGGGGAGGCGTACGGAGCCGCCTGTGTCTGAGCCAGTGCCAAAGTCGAGCCACGAGTAGGAGGCCACTCCTGCCCCGGTTCCGCAAGATGATCCTTGAGGGTGCTGGTAGCCGTCTCCTCGTGGGTTGAAAGGCGCCAGTTGATCCACGTAGTCCCCTGTTGGACGTTCTCCCAGGGCAAACTGCGTTGTTTTCGTTTTACCCACTACGACCGCACCGAGATCAATAAGCATTTGTAGAGCAGGCGCACTAGTGTCTGCTGGCGAAATCATCTCGCGATATGCACGGTTCCCACCGCTCGTTCGCACTCCTTTCAGATCGTAAATGTCCTTAACTACGAGGCGTTTCCCCGATAGAGGCTTCTCTGCCGAGGGAGCGGGGTAGTACAGTCGAGATGGGACAGCAACGCTCAAAGTGCCGTAAGCGTCTGTGTTGGCGAGTCCAGTCACGGGAAAGTAGGTTGAATTAGGTCCTTCAGTCACAGATTGCACAAAGGCAAAGTTGTAATCCCAGTACAAACGGTAGACTTTGGTTATGTTGCCCGAGGGGTGCAGAAGGTATGGGCCAGACATCAGAGACAAATTGGATGTGGTGTACGTCTCGACACTGCCGATGGATGGCAGGTATGCTTTCGCATCGTCTGCGATCTCGACGGAGCCACCGAAGACAACGGTCGATAGAAAGTATTCGTTAAAGACATCGTCAATGGCCAAGAAGTCGCTGATTGCTGTTTCTAGGCTCTGAGTAGTAATGGAAGACTCGCCGAGGGCTAGGTACGTGAATGGTGTTGCTTCTAGAACCGAGATATTGACGAAGCCTACCACGAGGTCTGGAGAATAGAAAGACGTTCCATTGAGCTGGAAGACTGTCGATGCACTCGCAAAAGTCGTGATCCAAAGAACCAGAAACAATTTCATCTTTCTTTAAGCTGCAAGTATACTAGGATGTGATGGCTGTGTGGCCTCCAGTCGGTTCAAATACAGCAACTCACGGGTCATGGCATCCTAGTTGCTTGCCATTGACCGGATAGCCTGGCATTGCTGGCCGATACATGTCAAAATTCCTCACAGAATCCACAATGGCACGAAGACGACCGCCTTGGCGTCGAAGATAAGGGTGGACAGCGACTTGGCGATGACATCATCTGTGGTGAGGAGGGGCACATCCGAGATGCAGAGAGATAAGACGGAGGAGGTGAGCCAATTCCTGCAAGGTGCGGGGAGTTGTGAGCTTGCATCGAAGTGGACTGACGCAGGAACGACTGTAGCTGTGGCGGTGAACGGTAGGCTGGGCAGCGGTCCGTTGTCGGTTGCTTGCTGCCGATCCCTCGTCGTCATACAGAACATGATTCGCAAGATCTCCGAGACTGGGGCTTCCACGTTGCGATGCGAGCGAACTCGACCAGGAACGCTCGGAAAGGGCTGGTGTTGGGCGATGTGACGACCAGTAAACGACACTAGGCTGCATGCGGCATAGACGAGAGTCAAGTGGGTCGCGCCTTCTCCAACCCCTAGCACATCCTCGACCTCCAACCTTTATCAAGTTTTCTCGCGATGTTTCCCAACACACCTTCTTCAATTCGAACCCCGTCTACGACGTCCTTCCCACCGCCCGCTTCACTTTTTGCTGGGCTCCAGTGGCTGGCTGCCTGCCTGCCCAAGAGGCCCCTGCATACCGCCCGCATGGATCCTGCGCCTGCAAAAAGGGGCTTGCCGGCAAATGCGGCCACCTGACGACGACTTGTATCCACGGGACCTGATTAACCTCGCGTCTGCAGATCGCCATGGCTTGAAGGCTTCCAGAGAAGAGCGAGTCCATGAAGAACAGGGGCGGGTCGCTCGTCCACCACCCAGGCACCCGGACATGGCGCCTCACGTCAACATGCACGCTCTGCAAAGAAGGGTGTGACGGCTCTTTGTCGGCTGCGTCAGGCGTGACCCCGTCTGGAGAGTGCCGGCAGCCTGCGGGGGAGCTGTTCCCTCCGCGGCACATGGTCGTCCCGATCGGACGACGTCTCATCCCAAATCGCACACGTTGCGGAGAGGCCGGCCATTGTCGTCGTCCTATCTTTTCAGGCCGGTGGTCGAAGCGACGACCTCATTTCCCATCTCTCGGTCCTGGTGCATGTCGAGCCACCCTGGTCGAGGGACCAGCTCTTATCTTTCTTATACACCGCTTTTTTGCGTCTGTGTCTATGCAAACACGAGCAATGGGCAACACCCGATACCGTTTCTGACACACTAAGACGCGAGTCTGGACTGACATCCTTGCATCCACCTTCTCGAGCTCTCTTCATTGTCTGTGTGTTCAAAGCCGCCCGGTAGGCAAAGGCCTCTGTTGAGCCGCAGCTCACCGGATCTTGGCATGAGGGACCAAGTTTGAAACGAATCGTGGACGCCACAGAGGATCATTACTGGAGCACGTCAGGTACGTTAGACATCCAATAAGCCTTGACCATGGCACTCGAGCTCGAGTAGCCGGCGTGCGTCATGCAAGTCGCTGTCTTGGGTACACTGCATAATCGTGCACATTTCACAATTGCGCCGTGGGGATCGTGTGAGATCGTGATTTTGATCTGCAGCTTCGAAGAAATTACGCCATGAAGCCATCAACACTCCAGTGAGCATTGCTCGCCGCCCTCCTCAGCTGGGTCTTCCGCCCTTTCATGAAACCAAGCCTGCAGGTTGTTTCGTTTCTGCCCGGAATACCTCGCAGATTGCCACGCAAACCTGTTCTTCTCTTGCTTTTTCCTGTGAAGGCTGCACGCACTTGCGACGTGCAACTAAGTCTGACCCTTTTCTAAGGCCTTGCTATCCGTCCTGTCCTGCCCAAGCGTCGCCTTTGCCCTCAGCGGACATTCACGCCCGCACTTACCCAACCCAGGCTAGAGCAAAGCGTTGTCACAGAGCTCTATATAGCGAGCTTCCCCCACGAGTTCTACTCCCATTAGGAAACTCCCGGGCTGTCGTTTGCAACGTGCTTTGTTTTTCTATCGTCGTTCCTTACCACCCGCTGTCACTGTTGTGACAACATTCGCTACCAGGGGTCATTCCGGCGGCTACAGACCAACTGCAGACTTGGTGGTACTCGGGCGTTGCACCCCTTTCGGAAGTTGTCTGCTTGGAGTACCGCGACCCGTCATCCTCGACTCGACAACCCCCAATCAGCCCGCAATTGCAAACGCCGGCCGTTGTAATTGCGTCACTATCTCTCGGGGGCTAATTCCGTCCAGCCAGTATGATGGCGAGTGCACAATGGCTTGCTGAATGCACCAAAAATTTTAATCAGTCGGAGTTGCTCCACCTGCAGCGTGCAATTGACGAGCGGGCGGCTCAGCTCGCCAGTCCCACGTTACAGGGCGGCTCATCAATTCAACAGCCTGATCAAGGTATGATGTGCCTGTCCTTCTCCGCAAAGCAGGCTGACACTGGCTCTAGGTCCGCCTCTGCTTCCTGCAGCCCTACCTGGACCCGACATCGGTTATGGCATGCATCCTAGTACCCTACCGGACTCGGCGCAAAGCAGCGCTACTGTCTCCCTCCGTTCCCTCGACATAAGCCGTGCAGAGAATTCTTTCCTCTCAAACCAAACGTTGGGGTCTAGAGGCACAAGCATCTGGTCTGACACCACTGCCGCGGTGCACGGTAATCGATCCTTTGATGTGGGCGACGCCGAGGACAATTTCCATTTTGCCAATGAAGCACCGGTCGCAGAGCCACACGAGGCTCCCATACACTACAAGACGGGTGGCTCTACAGCAAAGGGCCCCTACTACTGCCCGCTATGCCTTGAGCGTGGTAACACGAAGACCAGGCCCATTATCACGAAGCATGACTGGAGGAGACACATCGTCAAGTTTCACGAGACAAATGCGGAGTGGTGCTGTAGTACTTGCCACAAGGTTTTTGACCGTGACGTGGACGCCAAGACGCATTACAGGAAAAGCCCAAATCATCAGGGTCAACCACACTTTGTCAAGAGCAATCTACCTGCGCGCGAGGCATACGCATGTGGTTTCATGCATTGCTATTACAATACGAGCAATTTTGACAACTGGAGCAACCATGTCGCCAAGTGCATGGACGAGAACCCTGGGGCGAAATGGAGTTACGATCGAAGGGTGCACAACTTGCTAAGGCATCCCCTCTTCTCTCCAGAATGGAAACAGATACGAGAACATTGGTGCAGCTTACTCCAGCTCCCTCCTTCAGCCCTTCATTGGAAGATTGAGTCTTCCAGTCGAACCTGCGAGCAACTGGAACGCGTCATGTATGGATCCGACTTGCACCAAACACTCCTGCGGCTGTTCGAACAGGGCCACCCTCAACACAGGATCTCCGATGGCTTCAATCTCACAAATCGCGACGCTGCTGATGTCGCAATGGTTGATGTGCAATCCCAGGGAGCAAATTTCCCACAAAGCTTCCCAACTCCAGTCGTCTTCTCGCAATACGACGACAGACAAGTAGGGCAGTTCCAGAACACCCATCGCAGTACTGACGCACCAGCCACTCCGAGCTCTCTTTCCAGTCAAAGAGTAGCCTTGGAGGATTACCCCTATGCAATGGACCCATTCCTTGGCCATAGCAATGGGATTTTCCAAGAGATGCTCGGGCAACCAGACGGCGAAGGCATCAGTGCACAGGACCTCATACGCGAGGAAACGTATTCAGACTCAATGAACACCACACCTCCACTTCCGCACGAGCATTTTGGGTCGCCATCCAGTCCGTCGAGGCTGCGGAATCTCTTTCGCGGTACATCTTTCTAATCGGAATTCTTGACTCTGCCAGTCTCTGGCCAATCAAACCAGTCAGGTGCGGGCTGTGATGAGTCGACTTGTTGACCTCAAGTCGATATTGTCTTCCACTGCCGCTCGAATAACGTAACGATGTTGATGCTCTCGAGTTACGTTACCAGCGCCAGCTTGGCAGCCCGACAGAAACATACGACTCCGCTGGATGTGTTCCGCGAGAAGCTGTTGTTGTTCCTCAGATGACGATGGGCTAGCTGGCTAAGCTTATGCGCAGCTTGGGCAACACTGGATCGTTGAAAATCTGAGCACTTGCTTTTCTCTGCCGCTTGCTCGCTCATTTGCATTCTTCACATTCTGTTCCATCTTCGTTTCTCACTCGTTGCATTCCTTTCCAGATCGCACATAGCGTCGCTTCCCCCAAAAATTTGTAATAATAAGCTCATATTGTCTGTACTTTAGCATCCAAGTCATCTTAAAATTGTTTACAATGCATCATTATAACTCTAGGTATTGGTGGCGGGAACGGGATTGGGATTTGGTTGAATTGGTACATGGAATGACCCACGATTTCAACGGGTATATCCACGCGCAAGGGTTTTGGTGCCTTCAACAGGCATCTACATCTCGGCTATCCTCATCACTGTATTATTTGTATTACTAGCTTTGCTATTTATCGATGTTGCTTTGCCTTGCCTAATTGTTTTGGCTGTTACTACATCTACCTCAACTACCGACATGCAGGACTCACGACGACAAACCTTCTCACCCTCCTAGTCCAAATCTATCTACGTCATATAGCCTCAAAAGTCGATCCGCACAGCTGTAGCGCCAAGCTGCTGACCACAAGATCGATCTGCATACCCGGCGTGGCACCAAGAGACGAACCATGGCCAAGTGTCTTGGACTGCGCTAATTGTCTCACCAAGCTTCATGCGCACCTTTTGTTTTGCAACATTAGTGCTTGCACACGAGGTTTCAACACATCGAAAAGAACGGTAAGTGCATTGTCCGAGGAAGATGGATTGGTAGACGTTGATGGCGAGGCTTCGTCAAAACTTTTAGAAGCAACGCGCGTTGGTGAAAGATCTTGAGGTTCGCTTCCTGTTGGTGACACGAATCTTTGAAGGTACACATGCCTCCAAGCGGTGGCGCAGCGTGCAGTTGCATGTTCTGCCTCCGCACTTTCTTCATCTCTATATTCCCAAATCGACCCTCGGAGACCACGGACACACCCTAAAACTGAAGCCTAGTGTCTTGCACACCATTCCAACACCCAATGGAGAACCTTTTTCACCCATGACTCGGCAGTGCTACCACAAAACAAACGCGGGACGTCCACTCAAGCCCACCAACATCCCAGCCGCTTAGCTTTCCGCCCACCATTTGCTTCGCCCGACAAGGACCATCCCCCACCGATTCCTCCGCCGAGCCGCACCCGCACCCTCCGCGTTACCTATTGCCCCCAAGAGGAGCGGGACACTTTAGAGTTCTTGGTGCGGACGCGGCGCAGTGACGCATATCGGGCTTGGCCATGCGTACAAAAGCGCCGTACCACGTCCACTCATCAAAAACCACCTCCCAAATCCCTTCTGATCTTCTATCAAAATGCGCGTCACGTCGTCCTTTGTTCTGGCTATCGCCCTTCTTTTCGCCCACGCAAACGCATCCACGGTCGATTTGCAGAGCCGCCAGGTCCCGGCGGATGAGTGCGAGGATAGGTATGGGTCGTATCCTGAGTACACGGGGCCGTGTGAGAAGACGAGTATGCTAGATTGATTGTGTAAAGGAAGTATATGCACTAACGGGGGTAGATTGTGGTGCGAAGGGACTGAATTGTAGGGAGCTGTTGTACTCAGGGTGTGTGATTTATCCAGGTGAGTAGGGGGCGTGGGAAGAAGGACATGAGGAGTGCTAATGCAAAGTAGCGTTCGGGTGTCCGGCGAAGGGGTGCGCGTGCACGAACTATTAGCATGGGAGGATGGTGGGCTATGCATGGCATTCACAAGGCCTTGACCGTGTTACTCGTCGTTTACGTACCGTGCTACTCTTTCGCAGTATGCGGAGAATCGAGATACAGTGCGGTATCTTTCTCTTGGTCCATGACGAAAGGAGTTGGCGTACAGTTGGATGATCCAAGCCTTCCAGTCCGGCTAGCACGCTCTGAGCACCTGTTCGTCTTCAGTGGTCGACTCTATGCCATCACCTCTCATCCCTGCCGCCACCGTATTTGATTAATATTAGAATTAAGTGTCTAAATTTTCGGACTAGCTGTCACTAGTCTAATTTTAACCTCTCTGGAAACCTAGCCTGATGATGAATCGGCTCGAATCGATACTCGGCCCCGTTCCATCGCTCATCCAACAATACCAGCTTCAGCTCGCGCCTACATTTACTAAAACATACGAGCGCATTCGCACCAGCCAGTAGCGCGAGCACCATCGCCACATTCGCAAATAACAGCATCTCGTTCTTGAGCAGAGTACAAGAGCGGACGCCGTCTCCATGCAGCGCGAGGATACGGCTGAGCAGGTATGCAACTTCTGCGAAGCGGTGGGTCTGGAGATATGTCAGTTGGATATGACGGGGCATGCTAGCTGGGTAGGGAAACGCACGACTGCGCCAATGGCCAGAGTCTTGTTCTCGTGCTTTGTCGCCCAGATCGTAAGCCCGACTTGGACGAACAGCATCGGGATCATAGCCATGGTAAGCGGGAACTCTGGGACCTCGTAGTGCACGTCGATGAGTCCGTAAACAAGGATGAAGGCGACGACAAAGTAGATTTCGAGTTTGAGCAGCACGAGAAGGACCTGTGCATATCAGCCAATGCCTCACTACTGCCATCTGGCAAGTGAGAATCGCGATGTGTCAGGTGAGTATCGTGCCTGATACGCTAGATACCTCCTCCGAATCTCCACACTCCCCCCGATATGCCTGTATATCGTTCACGCAAACTCGACCGTCAACTTGTACGCAAACCAACACAACACCACCGTACATACCCCCACCAACGCAATCTCCGCCACCATCACCCCCTTTACTTTCTTCCAGTAATCCACCTTCATATCCACCAGCGGCTGCCCACTGGCTGTAACATTTTCCATGAGCGCTGCGGCATTTTCGGCGGTCTGAAGAGTGCACAAGATGGCGAAGACGAAGACGCAGAAGTTGAAGATGCAGAGTCCGAGGACCTGCAACTAGTTGCGGGCGCGCACGGCATCGAAGGCGAGGAGGGCTTGGTACACGTTCCCAAGGACGAAGAGGGTGAAGTGGAGGGGCACGACGTAGCCGCGGGGGACTTGGTAGACTTCTTGATTTACCCAGGCGCTGTAGGTGAAGAGGACGACGCTAGGAAAGGGATTGTTAGATTGGGTGGGATGGTGTGTGTAGAGTTCTGGCTAACGGATAATAGAAACGAAGGAATAGATGTGACTTACAGGTCAAGTACCAGTATCCCAAGCGCCTAGGCAAACATTGTGGACAGTTATTCCCATTCAGAGTTTGTGCGGGGGCGGAACATGCTCTCTTCGGAGCGACTCCCTCCTCTTTCGTTCGTACCCTGCACGGAACACTGCGTTCAGGAACAAGAGAAGCGAAGAAAGAAGAGGGAAGACAGATAACAAAGATGAAAAGGGCCGGAGGAGAATAAAGGAATTAGGGGCACGCGACCCACTTGGTGTGCATGATGGACGCCGAGAAATTTCTTCCTCGGTTTACAAGTGCCTAAGTTAGCGTGAACGATGAATACCAGATATCGGGCCTTCCGAACGCCCTCTTTGTCACGTTACGAACACCATGGTGTTTTGCTGGGTTAACTCTTCGGTGTGGGAGTATACGCAACGGACTGTGCGTGCGTCCTAGACTAAAGAAAGTATGCGACAACTAGGCGTAGTTGAAATGGGGCATAGAATGCGGTACCTGCATGTTTACCAGACCGGTCTAGAACCGCATAGCCTTGCTTGATCGGGAAGCGAGGTGGGTCCTTGTTGAGTTAGCCCCTTCGCTCTTCCAAGGTTGTTTGAACCCTTGACAATATATCCATACGCGATTTAGAACGTATTTGAGAAAGCAGAAGCCTGGAAGATCTGATACCGCCAAAACTTCGCCTATCTTTAAATTTCTTGTCCAAATGCAGTTTTGACATGTAAAGCATTCTTCTGAGTAAGAGATGGAAGAGATCCCCTTCCACCACCATGCGGATGCATCCAAGTGACCATTTCACTCTCGAGGTGAACTCGTATTTCTTACTACACAAGTACAAGTCAACCTATCGTTACTTTTAATTCCAAATTTCCAATCTATGAGTTAATAGTCCAACCACGAAAGAGACCAAGGACCAATCAACAAAAGCACTTGACTTCAAATTTGCCCCATCTGCATATTCCGCACCACTTCACACCAGATACATCAGCATACCCAGCGCGCTTAACAAGCTCCAACTTTTCGCACCCGCCCCCATCACAACAGCCCCCCCAGAAGACGACGCCGCCGCCGCACCCGAACTCGTCGCACTCGCCGTCGCACTCGCCGTCACACTCGTCGAACTCGTGGCATTGACCTGATCCACCGGCTTCAAAACATCATCCAAGACATGCATAAGCCCATTATTCGTCCTGTTCTCGTCAGCCCCCTCCCACCCTGCACCTAATAACAACTCACAGCACATTTGCCTCCACGACCTCCGCATTATTAAACCAAACCCTCCTCTCCCTCCCCACCCCCTCAACCCTCACCCTCACCGTCCCACCCCCCAAACTCCCAAACTCCTGCCCATCGACCAAGAAATCACTATACGCCACCTGCGGCAGCGTATGCATCAACAACGCCGCATTCAACCCCTCCTCGCTCAGACTCGTCTGCGGGTTCCCCGCGCGCTGGAACGCAGCGTTCGATGGGCCGAGACAGGTTAGGTTCGTGCCGTGGTCCAGCGCGGACCACAAGCTCGTGCGGTTCAGAGCTGTGTCCAGGCTCGTCAGGCCTGCGCCGCGGATCGTCGTGTGGCACGGCGCGGGCGGCGTGAGCAGCCCGTCGATGATGTGGTAGCGTCCGCCGTCCCAGAGGCCCGAGGCGTCGGACACGGCGGTGAGGTTTACGTTGGAGCCGAGGCCGGAGCGGATGCTGGGGTCGCCGCTTCCTGCTTGGCGGGAGAGGAGCAGCTTTTTGGTGTTGGTGCTGGAGGAGGAGGAGGAGATGAAGACGACTTGGCCGCTGGCTTTTTGCGCGCCGCCGTATTTGGCGGCGAGGCTGGGGCCGGCGGTGCGGTTGTTGTAGGCTGAGGAAGTGAGTTGGGTGGGGATTGTGAGGCCGTCGGGGGTGGCGAGGTCCGGGCCGGAGAGGTTGCTGACGAGGGTGTGGTATTGGACGAGAGGGAGGAGTTGGTCCGCGGTGAGGCTGGTCAGAGAGGTGTTGTATTGTTGTTGGTAGGATACGAAGGCCTGATTGCTGGGTATGAGCACTGTCATCGGCCAATTCGATTCATTGTTGTAGAGTGCGTTTGCGAATTCTTCGTTGGCAGAGTAGAAGGCAGTGAAGTTTGAAAGCTCGGGGTTAGACGATATCGCATCGAGAAGGGAGCGCGCGTTGGTGCCGAGGACGCAGGATAGAAGCAAGAAAGACAGACGGTGCATCGTGATTTAATAATGAAACTTCTTCGTTAATACACCAATTCCAAAACTACGCAAGAGTATTTTGATCCTGTAACCTGTGTTAGTACGAACCATCAATACCAAAGCTGAAGATGAGATGTAATAGAAGTGAACGAAAATCCATCGAGGCCGCGAGGCTCGTGAACTTGAAAAAAAGAACACCCACATTACCAAGACTTCTTCCTCAGCCCCCTCACCAGTCTTCAGCCAGCTGAACAATCTCCAAATCGTTCGGCGAGTCATCGTGATGCACCGTCTGCCGCTATACTGCATCGCGTTGGTCGACCTTCAGCTGAGCTTCAACGTGCAGAACGCCACCCGTAGCCACGTAAACCCAACGGTCGCGACACGATTAACTCAGCCAATCAGTCCTTCGCCCTATGAAAATACTGCGAGTCTCCTAATGCCGTGATTGGTGTTAACTCAACGATGCATCCATTTGCTCTAGTACTAAGTAAGTTTAAGATGCTTGAACACACATTGGGGAGAAACTCACATACTCAGACACAGCGATGCGTGCACTTTTACGATGCATGGAAAAATTCGGCACGGGTACCGTGTGATCTTGAAGTTTTGTAGAAGGGGGAGGTTCGGAAAAACTTTCATTCTTTCCAACAGCCGACAATATCAGTCTAGACCAGCCCGCATACCTAGCCCTACACATGTGCCAGACCTAAGGCCCATGCTATCCCAATGTACTTCGCGACAAGACCTAAACAAGGGCCATGTCTTTACTCTGGAAGAATCCGAAGCCTGTTCGATATTGCAGTCTGTCCATCTCCTTCACTCTTCGACTAGGGAATCGTTACTGCACGATGATCCAAGTTTCTAGATCGGATTGACCAAATACTGCCCCTCCCCATCCAGCCCTCTCTTCGCCTGTTCCCATTCCTCTTTGATATACGCTGCCCTCTTCTCGCTCCTCGGCTTAATCTCAGCCTCGAAGACCTTAGGCAATGTAACAAAGCCTTGCTCAAATACATCTTGCTTTGGCAGCACCGGTCTCCCATCCGAGTCTTTCTTTGGTGTAATGTCGAACGCCCACAGAGTCGTCGCGATGGCAAGAAACATGCTGCGTTCTGCGACGTGCATTCCTACGCATACACGCCTGCCGGCCCCGAAAGTGAAGTGGTCTCGTTTGGTCGGGTCGGGATGTCCGGCGCTGTCCATTGCGCTTAGGTCATCGCCGAGGTAGCGTTCGGGTTCGAAGCGAGCCGGATTCGGATGGCGTTCGGAATCGCGATTGATGGCCCAAACGTTCAAGACTACGGCCGAGTCGCGGGGGATGAAATAGCCTTGGTAGTAGTCGTCCTCTGTAGTGGCGTGAGGGGCGGCGCCTAGCGTTCCAGTAGGCATCCATCGAAGCGTTTCCTTGATGCAAGCTCGAATGTAAGGCAGAGATGGCATGTCTTCCATGTTGGGGTAACGATTGTCGCCGACGATGGAATCAAGTTCTGCTTGAGCTCTTCGCTGGACTTCCGGGTAGAGAACCATTGCTTGGGCAAAGGCATACAGCTCGGAAGATGTCGTGTCACTGCCAGCCTCGAAAAACGTTCCTGTCTGATACGCGGCGAATTCGTCGCTGAAACCCTCCTCTTGTTGCATTTGCAGGAGATCCCCAGCAGCGCAAGACTGGGCGGACAATGTCTTGTTCTGAATCTTGTGCTTTGCTGTCATCCAATGGCCCTTGAACATCTCCATCTCTTCTTTATGGTGTTCAGAGGCCACGCGCTGGGCTGCCGAAAGCCAGGAAGGGAGATATCGGAGGATTGGGAAGAAATCTGGAAATGCGGCACCGCCTGTCTTGTTGAGCGCCACAAACTTGTCAAAGAGGTGGAAAAAGTGTTGGAGACCCCGCTCCTCGAATGTCTTCCACCGAAAGCTGTCTCTGTGAGACTATGAGCTATGCACGGGGACGACTGCGTACCCGAAGACCACGCTTGTTATCAGAGACGACGCAAAGCGTCGATAATGTTCCTTGAGATTGGATGGGGCTTGCATCATATCATATATGAGCTGCTTGCTTTCCAACTCTTGGTAAGGGATATATTTGACGGCTTGCTTGATGTGAAGCGCATTGTGCGACGACCTACGCTGCTGTAGAGTCGTCAGTGACGAGTTGGGGCGATGGGGGAGCACTGCAAATGCTTACGATTCGCCATTCAGGACCATACCGCTGGAAGAATTAGAAGAATATTTTGTTCACGCATAAGGAGTGTATGCGAACCATCATAAGCATTCTTTGTCCACCGCTAGCTAGCGTCTGGCCAATGTAAAGGTCAGGTCGCGAGCTGTAAATGGCACCCTTCTTATCGAGTAGATCTTTGACAGCGGTGTCTTTGGAAAGAACGACCATGGTCTTTGTACCAAGCATCAAGGAGTACACTGGTCCATATTTTTTGGCCCACTCCTCGAACTTGACGTGAGGGTCGGATGCAGGCATCTTGATTTGTTAGCTTGAGATATTCGCGTGCGGCCTTCCTGTGTGTACCAGGTGTAAATTACCCAAGACTGGAATAGTAGGTGGGCCAGGCGGAAAGTTTTTGGGACGGCGACCAATGCATGAGATTCGATATAGAGCCCATGCTGCAATCGCAACAAGTGCGGCATACGATAGACTGAACATGAGGGAAGAAGATGAGAAGTACTTTTCGTGAGACGAGGGTGCAGACAGCACAGGGACACGCAACCATCTTATATGCTCAGTGTAGTGCTCGCAGGCTTGGAAGTCGAATCAAGAAAATGTGTCCCACTGTCATAGGGCTAGTAGCTCGTCTAGGCACCCTTTGGGCCGGCCCAAAGGTGCATTTTCCGAATCCCAAATCGGGTGTCTCGATATCGCCTCTACCCCTCCGCCAGGCGTGACTCCGCATGTAGGGATTCATCCTGGTGTAGGCTTACGGTTAAGCACGAGCCTTACCCAATGGGAAGCATCTAGGACAGCGGGTGCCAGGTCTGCTGAGTGATATTTGAAACCACCCAAGTGGAGCAGACGCATGATTATCATTCCGTTCCACAATGATTCCCATTTGCAAAACTGGTGCAACGGCGGTGCTTCTTTCGATTGGAGACGGGGTTTTCCCCCGCAGTCCTTGGTTTGCGACCCTGTACTGTTATATTATCTTGCATGTCGTGGGCCGACTAGTCGATGTTGAGGACTCTTCCGCCTCGTACAAAGCTTGGATTACGTTGCAAAGTCTTGGAATCGACTGGGGTCGAACGAGGTATAGTTGTAGTAAGCGCCTTTATTCTCGAGCAGCCCTAAGTTTTCTGACATAAGAACCAGCTTCGGCAGCTTGCTGGCGGGCCGTTTGGGGTTCGCCGTGCGCGGGGCATGCAGTAGTAGATGTTCTATATGACTCCCCGGCAGTGAAGATGTGGCAATGCGGAGAGGGCGTAGCCTTGCAGGGAAGTTAATCACACATAGCACAGTAATGCGTCGTGCAAGTGCATGGGGTGTGCAAGGCAACGCGTCCGCGGAAGCTGTAGAGTAACATTGATGGAGGGTCAGGCCAGTAAAGGGAAGACCAGAGATGCCGACAGCGAGCAGAGTTGGGATTGGTGCGAGGTGCGATGGGACGGCGATGGGCTAAGCGTCGAGTGTCTCGTCTGTTTCTACGGCGACGGGCGCTGTGGCCTTGGCGGACAATATTTGCGCTCGACACACCGACTGGCCTCAGCGCGGCCTTTAAGAAACACACAGCAGCCCCTGCACACTGCACTTCACGTCTTCGAGCCTCATTCCGACTTTCGTGGACACGCAGCCCGTTCTCACTGCTCTGTCGACATTGCAATCGTAACATCAGCACTATGGTAGGTCACGCCTTCCCTCTAGCCCTCGCCCTCACCCGCGCCCTCGCGCCATGACCTCGCTCGGTCCGTTGTCAACCAACAAACAACGTCCGTTGCCTCCTTGCGTTTGTGCGACGACAACCGGATCGACTCATTATCGCGGACGGACCCAGCGACGCCTTCTGCCTCTCTCTCCCGCTCTTTCTCTGCCTCTCCCGCAGCACCACCAAACCCCCAACGAACAATGAATAACCCCGAACAGGCCTCCACCAACTACCGCGAAGCCTTCCAGCTCTTCGACAAGCGCGGCAACGGACGCGTTGACCGCGCTGCCCTGGGCGACCTCCTGCGCGCATGCGGCCAGAACCCCACGCTCGCCGAGATCAGCGACCTCGAGCGCGGCGTCGGGACAGACTGTACGTGGCCTCCCCATCTCCCCTCAGCACACACTGACGCTCGCACAGTCGACTTCGACACCTTCTCCAAGATCCTGAACCGGCCCGGGGGCTTCCGCGAGCCGTTTGACATTGAGGAGTACATCCGCGGGTTCCAGGTGTTTGACAAGGACCGGTCCGGGTTCGTGGGCAAGGGCCAGATCAAGTACATTCTCACGAATCTGGGGGAGAAGATGAGCGAGGAGGAGGTGGAGGAGCTGTTCAAGAGCACCATCGACTCGAGCAATAACGAGATTGACTACAGGGGTACGTTGTGTGTGAGCGAGTATTGTGGTAGATGAGAAGCTGACCCGTGTGACAGAGTTCGTCAAGACCATCGCAGAGAACTAGACTCGCCTTCTTCTTGCCTCGAGGGCGGCTCTCTGCTACGACGGTGTGTACGAATCGAGGCCTAGCATGCAGACAGTGGCGTTGGACAGCGGTAATTGCTTTGGATGGGTTTCACAAGGGTTCAGGTCTGGGGAGCATGGGTATCATGAAATGAACTCTGTTTTGATGTCCATTTGAGACGCGTCTATCATGCGGCCTTCCATGCAGCGAGGGCCTCTTGCGTCCATAAATGGGTATCTAGTGTAGAAAATTCAGACAATCGTGCAAGCGCTCTCCTGAGTGTGCATTCCGCTATACGCCGTGCCGTCATTAAATATGTAAAGGAAGATGAAATCGTGGGGGCTCGGTACACCCGATCATCCTGATCTGTCCCCGGGAAAAGCCATGTAAACGCCAGAGCCGCAGATCGCTGACTAAAAGATTCGCTAGACAGCAGCGACCTCAGCGACGCCGACAAAGCCGATGCCGGCGTCGACGCTCTTGCCCTTGATCATGTCGCTGGTGGACATGAACCCCCCGGGCAGGAGATAGACGCAGTCGTCCTTCCTGCCGACCCTGTCACTGGCAGACTGCTGCCAATCGAGCTGGTAGCCAATGGCCAGGCTGCACCGGCCACAGCGCTGGAAGTAGCGCTTCTCGAAGCCGTCATCGGAGCGCACAATCTCGGGGCTCCTGTCGATGGTGGTGGAGAGGAGCATGCCATAGTGGTTCATGGGGGCAATGTCCTTCTTGGGGCGGGCCCGGGGGGAAGCCACGACCATGGGTGGCGGCGGCAGGGGCATGATGTGTGCCTTGTCGAGGCAGTTGTGGCGCTGGGGGAGCGCGGGCAGCGGCGTCGTCGTCGCGAGGATGAGGTGGCTGCACAGGCAGTGGTACGTGTAGACGGTGTTGGAGGCCGCGAGGGAGATCTTCTCGCTCGACATGGTGATGGATTTGGTGGTGGATGAGAGGTACAGAGGTACCGGTACTGCTCCACCAGACGATGGACCGGTCAAATAAATGTTTGGTCCGGAAGGTGGGGCCTGAGGCTCGGATGAGGCTTGGATGGTGCGGTGCGGTGCGGTGCGGTCGGCCCTCGTTCACCGCTCCGAGTGTTGGACCGTGATATAGGCAGAAAGGGGGAGGGGGACGGACGGGGAGTCAAGCAGTCGGGGAAAGGCGTCTCCTTGGGGGGTTATTGAATGGCGGGGAGGCTGCGGAGACTCAACAGGCTGAGCCAAGCTGCCCAATGGCCGGTCGATGGCTCAGCTCGTGATTGTCGAGGGCCCGTCGGGGTACAACAAACACCAAGCGGGTGCAGGCGGTTGGCGGCGTGGCTCGATAAGCGCTTGGAGTCGTCGATTTGAATCGCCCGAGAGCCAGCTGGGACGGGATTATTATACGCAGGACGATGTGAATTCGTAATCTGGGCGGCGCAGGATTGCGTGCAGCCTACCAGCCCACCAGCCCACCAGCCCACCCCACCACGCACCCCACGATTGTTTACCTCGAATTATTTTCAATCGTTGCAGCACGCGTCTGCCCTTGTGACCCAGCCTTCCTTCCAGAACGTCGCGTAGGCTTGCCCTGCATTGTGCATGGTGCATTGGACCGTCTGACGGACGCCGAACGCCGCCCGCTTCCTTTCCCACCTTCTCCGTGGCCGATGTGACCTGTCGCACCGTGCCTTGCCCTGCTGCTCTGCCCTGCCTACCCTGCCCTACCCTGCCTTGCTCTCACCGACCTGCTGCACACTGCACAGTGAGGCAGTCAGAGGCAACATAGGCAATCAATCGCCAGGCATGCCGCCGCTAACAAAGGATGTCATCAAGTTTGGCTCCTTCACTGTGACCAGCCAAGTACGCCTGCCTTTCCCTCTGGCATCCATGACGCAAGCCCGCATGTCGAATCGGACAGGACCTTCTAATCCACCCGTCGACAGGTCTTTCACCTCACCGCATTATCCTATGCCCTCGTCAACCTCAAGCCCCTGCTGCCGGGCCACGTCCTCGTCTCGCCACGCCGCGTGGTGCCGCGCTTCAACGATCTCACCTCGGACGAGGTGCGCGACCTCTTCCAGACAGCCCAGCGCGTCTCACGCACCATCGAGCGTGTCTTCAGCGCCTCGGCCATGAACATTGCCATCCAGGACGGCGTCGACGCAGGCCAGAGCGTGCCGCATGTGCATGCACACATCATTCCCCGCAAAAAGGACGATCTGTCGCACGCGGGCGGCACCGATGCCATCTACGCCATGATGGAGAGCGACGATGCCCATCTGGGGAGCCAGCTGCGCGAGCGCGATGCAAAACAAACGCTGCATCGAAGCGGAGCGGCACAGGACGAGAGGGGCCGCTTTCCGGCCGTCGATGCTGACGATCGGAAGCCGAGAAGTGAGGATGAGATGAGGGACGAGGCCGAGTGGCTGGCGACTCAGATGGCCGAGGACGAGCAGAGGGCAAGATAACAGATGCGGGCACCCCTCTCCTGCGGGATGAGAGAATGCATGCTGCGCGACGACTGTGGTTGGTGCGATGGACAGTCGATCATTCAGGCATCTGCTGCAGCCGCGCGGGAGGCACCGCGTGGTGTCAACCATTTGAGACATGCTCAAGACGTTGGCATCCCATTTGAGCACATGGCATACACAAGAGCCCTGCCAAGCACTCTCCCGTCCAAGTCGAGACGTGAATCCTCTTGGCTCTCCCTTTTCCGGCCGGCGGGCATCGTTTGGGCGATGAAATGTGTGTACCTTTGTACTATCCGAACGGGCGATCAGATAGCTCCCACGGAAGCAATACTTGGCCATGATAATACTCAAGACGTGTCTGGGTCTGCACTCCCGCCCAGACAATCCCACAGCTCGCCCGACCTCACCCCGCAATCCCACCGCCCTCTCCATGCTCTCCCGCCCGCATTCTGTGAAACGCGCAGCACCTGCAACGGACTGATCGGCATACACACACGCGCCTTCTACCCCTTTCGGCCGTACATACTCCTCCTCCCCGCGAAATCAGCACAGAAGGAACCGCGCCGGTCACGGTTGGCCCGCTTCTGCTCCTTCGGACCTAAGCCGGGCGTCCCATTCCTACCGCACACCTCACTCCCGCAAAAGCTCCGATGTGCGATCCCGGGCAGCCAGTGCGGTGAGACAGCCGTGCCAGAATGTAAGAAGTGAGTCTTCGGCGACGGGAGAGCAGGTGCCGATACGCCTTTTTGCCGCTTTCGCATCGGTACGCTCTTTCGCTGTTCGAGGGGGAGGTGTCCGTCCGACCGTCCGGCTTACATTTGCGGTCAAGAGTGCGGGTAGGCTTGGCAGCATCGTCTTGGTATGTATGCTGTTTTACTTTCACATTTCCGGGAGGTGGAATGACCGAGGACAGTACAGTAGACTGAGTGTTTCGACGCAGTCGTCGTGTGCAGCTACTGTATGGGGTAGCGCAGCGCCAAGGCGGGATGGCCGTCCAATCACAGCATTGACGCCCCGATATCTCGATATCGAGCAGTGTTGCTTCTTTCGTATACGTCACAATGGGTTGGAGGAGAGGTTATTGGAGTCATGCACGGGTGAGGACCCCTTCCCTATGTACCAAGTGGGGCTGAACCACGGCAAGACAGCTATCTACCCAGCAAAGCCCTCAACAATCTCCCAAATCACATTCTCATGAAAGTCGACTGCGTCATCAAACGTGTTGACACCGCCGTTACTGGCGATATATGCCACTTGGCTGTAGTGGCGTATATACCGCGTCGGATGATTCCAAGAACGAATCGAATGGCCCTGTCCGTTGAACCCAAGTTCTGGGCAGAAGGTGGCGTCTTCAGCAAAGTCTTTGCTGCCGTCGTCGCTCTCGAGAAGCAGAGTGGAGTTCATGTGTCGCATGTAGCTACTAGGCGCGTCGCTGGACTCGAAGGAGAAGCAGGCGCCGTTGCCGAGGCCAGTGCGGACTATCCAGCTGGCACTCCGTCTCAGCGAAGCGTCGCTCGAGGACGTGACGGCCTCGGCAGTGATGTTCGACGAGTCACGTGCAAGGTAGCGACCGGTAGCAGCCCGGAGCGAGATGGAGGCGCCGACGGCGAGGCCCGCCCCGCTGGTCAAAGATGCCGTGGCGTACTTTGCTGCGACAATGTCGGCCTGTACCGCTGCCTCGGTGGCATCCGAGGGGTAGCCGGATGTCATGACGCCCTCGTAGAAGGTACCCTGAGCACCGTGGCTATTGTCGCCGCCGATACCGAGGATTATGGCACCCTCCTTGCTCATGGGGTTGTAGCCATTCGCGTTGGGACGCTTGCCGTTGTAATACGTCGACAGTGCACCAGACGCGGCGTTGGCGCCTCGAATGGCCCACTGATTCGGCTGGCCTTTGACGATGGCTGTGAGGAAACGGTAGTTGAGCGTCGGGTCTCCTGCGTTGTTCTTGGTGTTGACGCCGGAGAACAGACCGTTCTCCAGGTCGGCCATGATCCAAGGACCCTTTCCGGCGCCGGTACCCCAGACATTGCAGTTGCCAAAGTAGATGGTCTCCATGTGGCCGTTGCCCGTGTCTTTGCCGTTGGTCTCGGCATTGCCATAATCGAAGCAGCATGCGCCGTTGTAGTGGGTTCCGTCGAGGACGGCGTACATTCCCTCGGCTGCGTCGCCTCTTGCTATGCCCTTGGCCGCATTGTTGCGGTATCCGGTGCCGGGCGCGACGAAAACTCCATACGCCTTCTGCCCGTTGAGCGTGACTGGCGCGCCCGTCGCGCTGGCCAGATTGTCGTAGCCACCGGCTGCTGGGCCCTTGAAACCACCGGGTGGAGCCTGGGTCAGGTGGTTGCCAGTGCCAGACTGGTCATAGATGATGGTGATGAGGCAAGTCGTGCCTTTGCAGAACAAGTCCTGCGTACTGGCATTGGCTACGCCTCCGGCTGACAGCGGCGCAATGGTTGTTGTCGTGCTATCGGACCCGCGCTTTACTTGGTAGAGTGCACCTGTAAAAGCATCGTACAGAGCACGAGTGGTGCTGTGCGCAGCTACACAGGGCGTGTTGCCCGAGGCGTAGATGTCGCAAGGGCCAGCGGCGACGAGCGAGCCCAAGCCCAGTGCGATTACCCAGGGAAACATGGCGATCATTCTTGGTGGCGTCCAAAACTCTTGGTTGAAAAGCTTACATGCCGCCGGCTTTTAACTGCCATCTTGCACCTTTTGATTGCCTTCAAGATGCGGAGACTGCCTAAAAAGCGGACAAATTCAACTCGTGAGTACTTCCGAGCGTCAACATATTCCTTGTCTCGTCTGGTTCCGGAATCAGTTCTCCCGTCTGCGAGCCTCGGTGCAGCGGAAAATCCACCGAGAATCAAACATGTATAAATGAGCAACTTCTTGGTTTTCTTCTTGCACAGGGTACATGCACGAAAATTGTCCGCATTTGGTCATGCAGGAGTCTTTGATACGTGCATCACAGAAACGCCTCTATGTCGCCTATATTATCCAGTCGTTCTACGCCTGATCTTTCCCGCCTTAAACGCTTGCCTTCCCTCAAGAAGTCGCTCAGATGTTATTCCTTTGCTTGCCCGCATTCTAGCAGAAGCCCTCGTGGCGAAAAATAACCTTCTAGTAGACGCAGCACATGATCATCATCAATGCTTGTCTTTCATATGTCTAAGTCGACGAGGCGAAGCCCACTTGGGGAATTTTTAATGCGGACTAGATAAGGCGATGACAACGATGACGGCCAATCAGATCACTGCACGCCTGACTGCGAATTCCCTTCTTACCCTGCCAGCAACCACACCTACCAACACCGCCACGTCGATGCCATCTACGAGTTCCAGTCCGATTCTTCAATGCTGATCAGAGTCTCTGCCGTGTAGAGTCCTGGGTATCCTTTATGGCGCACATGCCGTTCTAGATTCTTCTCGGCTAGTCCGTCGTAGCGCGGGAGGCGGAGCGGGCCTGGCCTCTATTAATACACACACTGGGGCGCCACAAGCCTGGTTGAAGCGGCACGCTTAAATCTACATCTGAAACAGATCGAACATGTTAATCTTGACTTCGTCCCCACAATCTCGAGGTCGCCGAAGTGATCCTGGCTGTGGGAATTCTGGCGATACAGAGACTACCTTTGGCAACGCCATCAATCAGGCCTCCGATTTGGATATTCGATGGCATGGAAAGCCCGGGTGGCCTTGCTGCGTGTGTAGATGAACAGCCTCACCCAGTACCACGTGAGAGCCCAAGACGAGAAACAGTCGGGCATATCCATGGAGCGAGCCATCTCTATCGACATGCCCAACTACTCTTTCCAAGGAGTATAAAGCATTGATGCTTCGCTGCAAAAGATTTAGCACAACAACCGTCAAGTCTCCTCTTCAGAAGCAGCAATTACAACCTCTCGTTCAAGATGAAGTTCTCCTCCTTGCTCCTCTCCGCCCTTGCCCCCATTGCTGCCTTCGGCATCGACTGTCTGAATGAGGACCTCGACCACGACGCACTCGCCATCTCCCCCGCCGAATACCGCCGTAGCCTCAGCACCCTCCGCACGCGCGCCGCCACCCAAATCGACGCCTACGTGCACGTGCTCGTGTCCAAGAAGCCTTCGGACCCGCCTAAACCACTCGTACAAGACAAAATCGACTTCCTCAACAAGAACTTCAAGCCCTGGGGCTACCAGTTCAACCTCGCCGGCGTCAACCCCGTCGTCAACGCCACCTGGGCCGCCGACATCCCCGGCGCAAAGGAGAGCATGCCGACGCTGCACAAAGGCAACTACCAGACGCTCAACGTGTACATGGTCGAGGGCGCCGGTGCCGGCGTGTGCTCGCTCCCCGCGTCCGGCACGGACCCCATCAGTAAGGACAAGCTGCTTACCGACGGGTGCATCGTGCCGTGGGGTCCGTCGACCAATGCCACGACGCTGACGCACGAGGTCGGGCACTGGATGGGCTTGTTCCACGTCTTTCAGGGCGGCTGTGATAGCGCGGATGGGTGTGATGATACCTTTCCGCAGGACGGGGCGTCGAGGGCGAATATGGCGACGCCGGGGGATAAGAATAGTTGTCCGGCGTTGAGCCAGTGCAATGGTAACGGGAAGCAGAATGTGAAGAATTATGTAAGCTTGAATTGTGGAAATTGGGGACTCGGGCTAATGGGTCCATGCAGATGGATTATAGCGATTGCGCGCAGGAGTTTACGCCGTGCCAGGGCGGGAGGATGGATGCGGCGTTTACGGGGAGGAGGAAGGGGAGGAAGGTGCAGGGTTGAGGAAGCACATGGATCTCGCTTTGGGGTGCTCTACGGGTGCTCTACGAGCAGGTCGCAGTCAATGGGAGCGGTGTTTGGATTTTCGGCTTAAGAAAATTGTTTTAGCTTACAGTAGAGTATTCTGACCTCAGGCTGCTCGACTGATAGTCCATAAACAAGTCTTGATCCACTGGAGCGGTTTTTGAATGTTTGGCTTCCGAAGTTCTTATGCAACCTACGGCACATTAATCTCACTTCAGGGGACAATGCAAAGTTGGGATATGAGAGTGGAGAGTATTTAGGATAGGATACATGGTGTGAACAACTGCCACCTTGAACAGGTACACCAATCGAAGCCAATCGGAGAGTCACATACATTGGCCCTTAGTGTATCTCTAGTCATCCTAGGCCAACTTATCAAATTCCTTCAAAGCCTCTTTGAGCACACGTGCTTGAAATATCTCGTACCCATGAACATCCTTGTCGTGCAGGACGAATTTGCCGGCATGTTCCATCATGTGGAGAACTAGTAATCAATCAGTATCGACTCACAGGCCCGAGAGCAAGCACACTCACTGCGGGAACAGAAGAAGTGCTCGGGGATATAGTGCCAATCATTCGCCGATCCCGGAACGTCAACCATTCTGCTCAAAAACGTGAACAGATCTTCGCTCATGCTCTGTACCTCCGTGCCCATCAGCCTCAAAATATACCCTCTCTCCTTGAAAAACTTTCCTTCATGGGACATGTATGCACTGGTAGTTTTGTGCCTCCCAGTCCAATCGCCCAGGAGGTCTCCTCGGTTGAGCAACGTGACCAGGAAGTAATTGGGTTTGCCGAGTCCTTCAAACCATTTGTCAATGTGGTCTTGGGTTATGCCTGTCTCGACGGCCTCGTCCCCGCTGATTTTCCTGAGACGTTCTTTCATGGCAGGCTGGGGGTACTTGGAGAGTGTGTAAGTTATTCCATATACGGGTTCCGACGGCCCTGGAGGGTCATCCGACAGCTCTGGAGCGTTGGGTTCTGCCATGTCTTGCAGCTCGGGGAGGAGAAGTTGTGTTGAAGACGAACAGATTCAGGGTTGGTTGTGCACTTGTTGTAGAGGATAGTAGGAGTGTTGATGTGAATGTCAAAGGACCACTGCGAGCGATACTTATTCATTGGGCAATGACTGCTTCGAATGTTGGACTCATACCATGATTTGACCCCAGAGACGTCAGTCCTCCACCTGAAACTTGGGCGAGGGGTGGTACGACGTGAGTATTCGGAACGGAGCACTCGGTGTACAAGGCACTACCTGACTGGACGTGGAGGTTTGTCGTTGGGAAGCGCAATGATCACACCAAGATCTGCTCAAAAGAAGCCCCCAAGAGCCGAGAGAATGGGGACAACAGCCATCAATCGGCTCTGTATATTGGCAATTGAGCACTGCGTGAAAGAGCATGTCTTTACGCATCGGCTTTTTCTTTGCATTTACTCGCCATTACTAAAGGATGTTCAAGCAGAGCCTTCTCCACGAGGCTCTCTTGTTTGGCATGCTTGTAGAGCATCCGAGCTCACTCAAGGGACTCGGTGCTTCCCATTCCTCGTTATCAAATAGACATCCTTCTCTTGAGACATTCCATGTTGGGTGTCAACGGTCCTAGAACGACGATTGGTCAAGCAGTGCCTTTGGAAGAGGGGCAGGCACGTGCAGACGCCTGGCATCATAAAGGTGACGCTTGGGCGCGGCGCTCGGAAATTTAGGTCGAAGGGTGATATGGAGTGACGAGGTTTGGTTTGGCGCTGATGAGAGGAGAAGTGAAGGCAACTAGCGCGCAAGTCTAGTCCCATATAGGTTAGTGCATGATTGTGAGAGGCGCCATCAACAACGACACCGTCGCAAAGGCCTACGCTTCTACTTTGTTCCTCCCCCAGGGTCGCCATCGCATATTCATACACCCTCACCTCCGTCGCGCGCCTGAGGATCGCCGCAAGGTTGTCCATCGCGCGACGCAGGGTTCACAGCTTACCGGTACAGTACCTAGCTCCCCGCCCGCAACGCCGCAGCCCCACCTATCCCGGCCGGCCTCCCACCGTGCTTCGACCGCGACAGTCTCTCGCCACCACGACCGCGGCCGCGACTTCGCAATGGCGCCGCTGCGGTTGAAGACGCCCAAGGAGCCCGGAAAGTACGATCGCCTCCCCTACCGAATCAAGCCTTCGACCCCTCCCGGCCAGGCTCTAGGCACGGGCGATGCGCCTATCCTCCTCACTCCCTCGCCCTCGCCCGTCGCAGAGCGCGTGCCATTCTCCTTCTTGGAGCTAGCTGCAGAGTTGCGTCTCCAGGTCTACGCTCACTTGCTGCCTACAGGTTACATCATCAGCTTCGGCGTCCGCACCGAAAACGAAAACGGACCCGTCTGGAGCTTCTTCATGACAGAAATGGATGTGAAGCCTGATACGATTCTCTTCCAGTCGCTGAGGCTTCAGAGTGACCTTTTCTACGTCTGCAAGCAGGTGTCGCAGGAGACTCTCGGTAAGTCGAGCCCCCCACCGCGCGTCCATTCCTAGCATAGCTAATCAACCTCACAGCCATCTTTTACGGTGAAAACACCTTTCAGTTCAGCATCGACGGCCTCCCCCACAAGCCCGTATCTCTTCACTCGCCCTACATCTTCGGTCCCCTCGGACGCCCCATCAGCCTCCCGCTTCTCCGCAATCTTCGCCGCATCGAGCTGGTCGTGTCGGTCTCGACAACCGGACACTGGGTCACGAAGCGCCATCGTGCTCGTCTGGAGCACTTTGTCGACGTCCTCAAGGAGCATGCTGACGACGAGAACAAGAAGTCGCTCCTCACAAACCTGACCGTACGCTGCGATGCCCGAACAAAGACTCGCGGCCAGCACATTCGATATGGCCAGCATAGCATTTACTACTACGGCAGCGAAGTCCCCCACAAGGAGCTCTACATGTATGGCGTGGAGCCGCTTGCCCAGCTTCGCGGCATCGAACAAGTTAAGGTCCATGGTTTGCCCGATTGGTTTGCTAATTGCTTGGAGCTCTGTATCAAGGGCGATGGTGGCCATCTTCTCCCAAAGAAGTACAAAGCGAAAGGGAAACTAGTGACGTACAAGACGCACCTTGGCGGACGTATCCGCACGAAGTCGGTACAGAAATCTGCCAAGACTTGGAACAAGCCCTTGCTAGACTGGAAGGAGTTCGCTAGGAGGAACTGCATTGAACGTCCCAGCAAAAATCTTTGAGATAATGGATTGAATGCGTGCAAGACTAATCGACTTCTTTTCAGGGATTGATCAGGGTCCAAGAGTTGGCTGGTTATGTGGAACATTACATGGAAGATTTAGGTTGAGCTCGGTGATCTTGCGATTCTCCGGTAGCTGCCCTGGGCGACACCGCGTGAGCATTGCAAGCTTCGACTGAGCTGGCGTATGGCCCGTTATTCGATCTGCTGCAGATGTCATCGACACTTGCGGGCTGATCCAACGTGGGCTTGGCACAGGCGTCTACGGATTATACCCCTCATTTGCATTGAATTTCTTTTCCTCAGTACTGCTCGCGATACCAAGGAGCATGATACCTGCACACAGGCGTCACGTTCCCGGGCATGGCGAACTCGGAAGATACCCTTGGCATGAGTGCCCACTTGGATGCTGTCATCTCGGGACAGACTTATGGGTAATGGTTTCATGGTCGCTTCATTGCGTCCGGAGTTTGGAAATGGCATACCAGCATCAGAACAAGATCACTACATAGGTGAATGAAATACCCTCAAAACCACTTGGTCTCTATTCTCGTGTGTTGCATTGGTTCACTGTCTTGGTTGAAGATCTTATCGCATCGCTCGATGCCATTTTTGCTGTGAGGTCTTTCCGAGCAAGCACGCCCCTCAAAAAACCCTCACCAAAGGCACACCTTCTGCTTCGTCGTTGCCCTTTAGCATTAGCCCTAGGGTCTAATTGAGCTTGCTACCAACTCCTTGTAGCGCGGGTCATCATAGCACCGCCCAATGAATCCCTGGCCATCGTCGAGAGACTTGTTGTCTCGGTATCCATAGAGACCAGTGCCATCCCCACCACCACCCGTGAATGCAACATCGTTCTCCCTCGTGATATTGTTTTCGAAATACCCGCTGGTCTCGGCTATTCCTATACCACCGAACTTGCTGCCCTTGATCTCGTTACCTATGAAGAAACTCCTGCAGCCTGCAGGGATAGTATGGGTCTCGGGGTGAGCAGTGAACGGGACGTTCACGCTTGGAGTCGACTGGTGGTTAGGCTGAACCGAGAGTTGGCACGCGTGTAGCCATAATCGATGGAACGCTCACCTCCGTAGTAGATGCTCCAGCTGTCGTCATCTCAGTGCTCATGTTGGCGTTGGATACATTGGCAGGTGAGGGCACCGGGTCCCGAGACATCGTAATAGTGACCCCAAGAATTTTCTCTATGATCCTGACAACTTCAAAATTGTTAAAAACATCACGCGGGACACCAGGTTGAGGCTTACGTCCAATCTGTTCAATTAATCGAGTTGGTTTCGGAGTGATCAGGACAATGTTCGCCTCCTCTTCACTTCTGCCCAACTTGGCCTTGACAATTGTAGACGGTGTGGTCATTGTGGCTATTGTTTTTGAACGCTGTCAGAGAGAGATTCGAGTGCGATGAACAGCCAGTGCCTGCCCCCGCTCTTATCTATGTTTACGCACCTTCGAGTCAATGGTGGGGCTGAGGGCGGCGCGCGCGAAGGAGTCTCGGCCACGGGCCGGAACCACGTCAGAGGCCGTCCTGCCACATTGACGGTCCATGCGAGGACATGGACATCACTGAGTTTTGAAGAGTATTGGTTGCGCGTCTAATTGATCCCTGAATATCGCGGCCTGTGACTCCGGCTCTCCTAATGGCGAGCTGCCGAAGTCGGGTGGATTGATATACATAGCAAAGCCCATTGGTCTTGTGTTGCCGCTTTCCTCGTATCTGTCGTTAGCATTGCCCTACTTGGAGGCAGCCGTAGAGTCGGTGTCACACCTGGATCCAGGAACATGTGTGGCTGTCAGGCTGCGGGATGGAGATGACCCAAACAACGTGAGTGGGTATCTTCTGCTTGGCGTTACCAGACAGTCGGAGTTGACAGCACAGGAGTGTCTCAAGAATTCTGCCTCGCCCACATAATGAGGGACGTTTTAGTGTCGTTCGCCACAGGTCAGCCTTGTTAGCTTGATACCCACGTGTTCAATCAACGGGAGACGGTCTCTCCAGATCAAGTCTGACGTACCCAGTCGCTTACATCTTCCGTACTGCCGCAGTGACGCAACGTCGTCTGAACAGATTTCACTCTCTTCAACGTGTGGTATCGTGCAGAAACAGTGACCGCTCGAGCAGTAAGCTAACGGGCCAGGCCGCCAGGATGAATGGGATCCTGTGGATCAAGCGGAGCGCGGGATCTTCCGATGTTGAGGACGCAGGACCTAATGGATCCGAGGGAATGATTTGAGCTTACATGGAGGGAGAAATGCGGTGAGTTAAGTGGACGTGGCGAATGCAGGCGATGCCATCCCCTCCAGGCAGGCGAATCATTGCAGCCTGCTTCCGACCCCCCAATTCCGTACAAACTTTCGGTCAAATGCTATGATTGAGGCTGAGAGAGTTGCAAAAATTGCTGATATCGCCGTCGAAGTAGACCTCAACCTCATTGGACACCCTGACATCATGATCACGTGCATCAGCTCTCCCTGGGGTCAGTCGGCGGTGTCGAAGAATAATGATGGAGTTTCCTCAGGGTTGATATCACATCCATGTTCAGCCCTTCCATGCGCTCTATGGTTGGTTGCCTTGTGCATGCAAACCAGTTGAGAGGCACGTGCACCATCCCGCTGTGGAGAATGCATTTATGGAACGCTGCCCATTGATTCGAGACGCCGTCTGATACGTCGCGCCCATTCTGACGCCGATCGGACATGTTCCAGTGCTTGATCTTAGCAGAGACTGACTGATGCTATCAATGATGAGAGATAAATGAGTTTGCCTGAAGCCTGGAAGATGCAATGGCAAAGCTCGTTGTGCCTTGCACCCAAAGTTGCTCATTCAGCCCAGCTGAGGTGATCCATTCTCATCTCAGTTCTTGCTCGAATACACATGCTGGAAACACAGCGCTGACTCGAGGGTCGCGCATAAATACACATGTGCAGGCTGCAAGATTGGTGAAAGATGAACCCGCTCATGTAATTCGTCATCGATGCTTTCAAAGCCTCGAATCGCACATCAGTGTTAATAATCAGGCCAACGCAAATGCGACTACACATGTGCTCTCAAGTGATCGATCGAGCAGCTTGTTGCATGTGGGCAGTTGATGTCTACAAGAAATGTATAGTTACTGGGCAATAGCCTAAGGCGTCGATCTGCCGTCTGTCGGCTGCGGCAAGTGTGGGGAAGGTGAGGATAGCGCACCGGCTGACGGCTTGGGATAGCGAGGGTGTCGTTGTTAGGCTCGGGTGCGCTTGGGTGACCTGAAATCGTTCAGAAGGCCCATCCCTGTGTTCATCCGAGAGAAATGCTTGGTATGTCACCGGCGGGTGTGCTTGTTATGGAGAAATTCTGGACCGTTCGGCCCCTCCACGTCGATACGAGCTCCCTGTCAGCATGCGCACCTGAGGCTGAAAATGTCGAACACCTCGCCGATGTCGTTTCCGAAATCTAGCCTTGCCCCGCAACTTCCGCTCAAAATCCTTAACATCGAGGATATAAACATGCCGACGAATGCGACTAACGAAGATGGCGTTGCCGGACTTTGAGTGCCACCACTGCCCTGTTTGCTTTCGATGCGCTCTCTGATTAGCAGTCCGATCAGGCGGGCTGAGTGGCAGAGGCGCCATGGAAGAAAGACGAAGAAATGTGCAAGGAGCTACCTTCAATAAGCGCATGAATACTTGGACTTGCAAATGCAGGATTGATGTCTCGCCCAGTTCGGAAAACGGTAAAGCCTGTAAGGAGTGGTGCCAACAGTGCGAATACGGCGCTTAAACATCATTAGGTCTTCAATGCTCCTCATGCGATTTCTTCCTATGGGCAGAGGACAAAGAAGTGGAAGAGTACATGTGGTGTAAGTTTAAACCCGGGCTTTTCTCATTGCATGTGCCTAGATCGCTCATAAATCTTTTAGTACAGGTGCATGGGTCCAGCATTGGAGAAGACGAAGATAGCTTGTCTCAATCAAGACAACAGTCCCAACATGAAGCAGAGACCATTTTTAAAGATAATCGCATAGAGGGCGACGGAGAAGCAACCATAGGCCAACGTTTTGGAAAAGAAGGTTCGTTCGCCACAGCAGTTTCTAACATTTTAGAAGCAAAGACTAACTCCAATCTCAAAGACATCTCTGGAAACTCAATCAAACACGTCACAAACTCCTCGTCCACGAAAATATCCTACACTCTAAACAATTTCAGTCGAGGCTACTCAGACTCTAGCCTATTCACCAATTCCATACCTCACACAGGGACCCCGAAACCACCACCTCCCCCACATTCGCATACGACCATTCCACCTATACCAATGGGCCGACCCGAGTTCTTCCAGCATCATCCCTACATCCATCAGCCAACCACCATCCCACCACCTCCCTCGCACGAATCCCCGCAGTCCCCGCCTCACCGACCCTACCCTCATCCCGCCGACACGAGATCTCCCAACCCCAACCCCGATCCCGATCCCACTTCTCCTCCTCCTCCTCCTCCTTCTCTTCCCCCAAACCTCGAGCGGTGGGAATTTCTCATCGCACACAGCGAGCGCGTGCCGCGCCCCCATCCCTACGACATCATCTACTACCACGCCGAGCCCGTCGATCTACGCAAGATCTGGAACGATGTCACATTCGAAGCGATTCTTGCAAAATCCATACCACGCGTCGCTTTCAACGAGCCAGAGCGACCTGTTTCGATGACTGGGTCGCGCGTGTCGATTGCCGGGTCGCGGATGTCCCGGAGCCGGTCGCGGGATCCGCTAATAAGAAGGCCGCAGAGGGACGAGTGGTATATGAGGGACGAAGAAGACGACGAGCGAGAGCTGCTGCTACTGCTGATTTTGGAGTGTCCGTTGAGGTGCTTGAGCGCGTGTTGTTGTTTTGGGAGGAGGAGGGGAGGGAGGAGGGTGTTTGTGTAGGGGTGTTGGGATGGAACGCTAGAGGAGTCAATTTTGGTTGATGTAATGATGATTGTTTCTTGCGAGTGTGAAAATTCAATTGGGGAGCTGGAGTATATAAATCTATAGGGCTAAATAATCGTCTTTTTATGAGCCACTGTGCCGACCTCTGTATGGCTTGACTTCATGCCGTATACTTCTTTCTCAGGTCTTGGAGACTGCCCAAACCTTCCAGGTCGGCTGGACCAATTATAGCTAAGCCATTACCACATGCGCTGTTCCCAACGAAATGTCCTTTGGAGCCAGCTTTGGAAGGTCCAATCACTGCTATTGGATTTCTGTGCGCTTGGTTTCTCAAAAAGTATCCATTCTCAATACCCATTCCAATGAGACCAGCTTCTGTATTGTCGTTGGCTACATTGTCAACCACCCTCTGGTATGAATTCAAATCGATGTTCTCCAGTGGAACATGGGTAGTACTGTAGGGAGGCAGAACGACCGAAGGTCCCGGGAGGATTTGTGAGCTTGCGTTTGGATTGATAGTCGGAGACTTGGAAAACTTCATTAGCCTCATGTTCAAGTTCGCATTCGCCAATAAGTTGACTCACCGAAGTAGCTGAGCTTGTTCTGCTTGAATGGACAACAACTTGTGTGCACAAAGTTAGCTATATTATGTCAACATGGAGCGGCATTGAATGGAACTGACTCTCTTTGACAGAAGTGGTCTCTGTCAGCGTTTCCATGGTCTCAAGACTTCCAGTATCCATGGATTGAGTGGAAGGCGCATTCATAGCGACCGACATACAAATGAGCAGGTTGGATTTTTCGATTTCCAAAGTAGCAAAGCACTCTTTGATTCGAACTTCCGTTCTTTTTTCTCGGGGTATTCGAAAATAACGTTTGGGGTTCCCACGACTAGATGTAGCGAAGAAAGGGCTTAAAATGTTATTTAGATGGTCTATTTTTTCTGATATTGATCGCAAACGGTCTTCAATATCATGGGTATTGAGCGTCTTCTGTCGTTTGATGTATTCGAGGGTTTTTGAGAGTGACTCGAGAAGGATTGCGTAAGATTGTATTCGCCCCGGAAAATACTGGATGTGTTCCCTCAGCTCCTGGACTGCGGCTGGAATCTTTATAAAATACCCCGCCAACTGGGCGCTGGCCGCGACGGCGCCTATGACCTCAATCCCGGACATTGCGAGGTTCTAACGACAGATTTGGACTTAGGTCAGCAGCAGGAGCGCTTGATTCCTTTCCTTCCCATGTCCAAATATACGCTCGGGTGGCGTTTCTGCAAGGAGGACCAGAGGGCGTCGAGGGCAATGAGGGCGTCGAGAGCTTTGAATGCAGACCACCATCGAAAGACATGGAAATATCGTAAGCATGCACAAGCAAAATCCGGCTGGTAAGTGATTGGGTGAAGAAAAATTTTCATGTGTAGCCCGCCCCCGGGACTGCATAGTACAAATAGATGGGCAAGGGTGTTGGAGTGAGCCTCGAAGAGTGTGGTACTGACGTGGTCTTAACACATCGTGCATGCATGCACTAAGCCTCGGATTATGCAGTCGAATGACAGCACATCTTCGAGGCGGACCTGCGGCGGAAAGGCAGATAATAGAACGTTGGGCTGCCAGAGGCTGAATTTTGGCTCCTCGGGCATCATCCACTGTGGTTAAGTATTGCAGCGGTCGTCGATGCGCCGTCGCGTTGCATTGCCTGACCGGAGCAACGTGTCACGCGAAGGCCCATGCTACCACCAGCCCTGACTTTGGTAGATGGCTTCTGTTCGTCAGTGACTTCAAATTACAGGGCTTGTTGTAGCGGTTCAAGGCTGTAGCTACCAATGATTGTTGCGATCGTCGTCGCGATGCTGCCAATGAGCCACATGGATAAGAGAAGATTGCTCTTAAATGCGGCCTGTGAATTCTGAATTCGATGTCCTAGGCTGCAGGACTGACTTGAAGTGAGCAGGCTGTTTCGAGGTCTCAACATGGGCGGGAAAGAGTACCCTCCTGTGCACGGACCTCCGACGTGGTGTTCTCGTATCCAGCGCGCTTGTGGATACTTCGCTGGTCGTTCAACCGTGAGCAGACAGCCAGTTTTTGGACGACCTCGCCAACGGCCTTCACACTCCCATACTCGATACGGCGAGCATGCTCATTTCATGATGAGTTCTCACCTGGAACGATCAGACCTGCCTAAAGGAGCCTTGGAAGAACTGGATAAGATTCTGGACTGGCTGCAGGGTGCGCCGTTCGAACGGTTGGGCAACGAGAATTACTTCGTCTGCAGCGACAACCAAGGCCTGGTGACGCACTTGAGCAAATTCCTCGCGTGTTTCAATGATGAGGTATCTATTCTGACTCCGGCTCTTTCCCACCACTTCTCCACTGACAAGATGTGCTTGGTCTAGTCGGGCGCAACCGAAACCCGAGTAACGGCCCTGCGATTTGATGACGGACAACCGGCCAGCATACCGGTGAAGGAGGGGTCGGCCGTGGACGTTATTCCGGTGGCACGTACGTCGAATACCGCAGCAATCGGCGGAGAAGCGCTCGAGGTGGGATATTCGGTGAGGCTGACAGAGGAAACACGGGTCGAGCCGGCTTTTTACTGTCTTCTGCTGTTGCGGCAAGGTTTGGAGGGCTAGCACGGTCCGGCTAGCACTAGGGCATACCAGTCCTAGCCGATTGTTGAGACAGACAGCCTACGCCCAGGGAGAGCAAGATATCAATAGAAGAGCGAGCACGAGTCGACATGCCTAATGGCGTCTTTTGTTGGTGCACATCGAGGTTGCATGTCGAGGCCGAGCACGCTTAGGGTGGTGCATCACTCGCTCACAATTCAAAGGCCAAGCACAAGAAAACAGACCAGCTGAAGATGCATACTGAAGTAGATCGGTGGAACCTAGGGTATCACTATGGTAGCACATGGCTGTAGGAGATGTGCCGGGCCTGCAGTCTGCCAACTAAGAACAACGCGAACTTCCATTTGTACAATCACACGCTCATCTTCATAGCAATCGTCTTGTGTGGACTGTACCCGATAACGTCAAAGTCTTCTGCTTTCCAGCCATCGATGCTTCCTCCGATATCCCTGTTGATCTTCAATGTCGGAAAGTCTCTGGGCTCTCGCTCCAGCTGCATCTTGAGTGCGTCGATATGGTCAAGGTAGACATGTGCGTCGCCCATTGTGTGTGTGAAAGTGCCCGGCGTGAGATCGCAAACATGGGCAAGCATGTGTGTTAGAATGGCGTAGGAGGCAATGTTGAATGGCACACCAAGGCCCATGTCGCATGAGCGCTGGTAAAGAATCGAGTGCAAGACCCCTCTTGGTCTAGGCTCTCCTTGCTTGTGTCCTGGGAATGAGACGTAAAACTGCGCAAACATATGACAAGGCGGCAATGCCATCTTCTTGATGTCTGCCACGTTCCATGCGCTCAGGATGATGCGCCTGTCGTAGGGCTTGTTCTTGAGCTTATCGATGACCTCCGCCAGCTGGTCGACGCCCTGGCCAGTGTAGTCTGCATCACAGCCTTTGTATTCTGCCCCAAAGTGCCGCCATTGAAAGCCATACACTGGCCCAAGCTCACCCTCGGCGTAGTCGGAGAGGCCCACGGAATCGAGGAAGGCACGCGAGCCATTGCCGTCCCAGATCTTAATGCCAGCTTCCGACAGTGGCTTCGAGGACGTGCTGCCGGCAACGAACCACAGTAGCTCGCCAATTACAGCGCGAAGGAAGACGCGTTTTGTGGTTAGGAGAGGGAGGACCAGTTCGGCGTCTTGAGACGGGTCGGACGAGGGTCGCGAAAGAGAGAACTTCATCTGTGCCGGAGCGAAGATGGCACACGTGCCCGTACCGGTTCGATCGGGTCGATGCTCCCCATGATCAAGTATGTCGCGGATCAGATTGAGGTATTGGAGCTCCTCGTGAGGGGTCTTGGTGGGGTTCGCGTTGCTGATATTGCTATTACTGACGCCGTTTGACGCAGTCTTTGGGGGTTGCGACGAAGTTATCACAGGCTCCATGTGGCTTTCAGTGACTGCGGGAGACATGGCCAAAGAATAATTCACTGGGGGGTGTCGCTGGGGCCTCGAGCGCGTCTCGCGTCAAGGAAACCGCGACTGCGTGCTTGGTCTTTACGCTCCGCCAGCCGCTAGGCTCGTTTTGACACTCGCCGCAAAACACCAACAACGCGCCTCCACTTCACAAGAAATGGCCGACGACGAGGCTGCGCATCATCTGCTGAACGTCATTGAAGAGCGGGGTCTTGATGTCGACCTGGACAGCGTACTTGCGGCATTCGAGAACGACGATACGAAGAGAGCGGTGGCAGCATGGACTCACCAATATTTAAATGAAGAGACGCTCCTGACCAAGGAGGAACTGCAGCTGCAAGTAGTTTCTGCCTTCATAAAACACATCGCTGATGACTTTCTAGCTATAAGGCCTTGCAGAAGAAAGGCGTGCTCCCACAATCTGAAGACGAAGGTGACTTGACCCGGCCAATACAAGATCAGGATTTGCAGGCCGCAATCGATTCTCTCAATAGCTCGACCGCAGCTATCGAAGAGCAATGCAAAGTCCTTGAGGCTCAGAAAGATGCTCTCACGGCCCTCAAAGCGCTCGACAAGCCTAATTTGTCGGTTGAGCATATGAGAAACGACCGACGACGGAGGGAAACCCAGGAAAAGGCCCGCCTCGATATTGCTGTAAGACTTGGATTGTTCATGTATCGTTTGTTGTCTTACTTTTCACAGGTTGAAGATATGTATACCACCATCACAGAGCAACTGACAGATACTCAAAGAGACATTGACAGCGAAAAGGCCGTTTTGAGGACTTATGTCACAGAGCGACTGACATCAGATGACAAAATACTCACCGCACTTCCAGGCATAGTCTCCAAGATTGCCACGGAACCAGAAGCTACTTGTGACGAGAAAAGTGTCGACCAGTGGTGCAAGGCTATCGTTTCCTTCCGAGCAGGCGAAATCCAAGCCAGAGTTAATGCCATCTATCTAAGCAGCTTGACGGATCCGCTACCGGACGGCCTTCAAGGCTTATCCGAGGCCGAGCTCCTAGAGCAGAAAGAAGCACTCCAAGCCGAATTGGAGAGCTTGCATTCCGAGATCGCCACTGTTGCTGAGATGGTGGTCGAGCACGAACTTCGGAAGCCGATTCAAGAGCTGAAAGAGCGGGAAGAGAAGGAGATTATGCAAGCGAGGAGCGCCTGGTTGAAATATGTATGCGTCAAGAATGATGCAGGTCCGTCCGCTAACGGCATTAGGTACTGTCAACACTTCACTACATGAGCAAGCGTTTGGACACCGTGACAACACACACCGCAACCCTTGACGAGCTTCAGCAAGCGCTCGCGCATGTCAATCGTGCTACATCTCAACGAACGCCGCCCAGTAATACGGATCTGTCATCTCCAGCACGTAAACGCGCCACCTCTGGGCCTAAACCTGGTTTCTCGTCGCCCGTGGTACGATTGAAGCCACCGAAGGCTATCGAACTCCCCGCCGCGCTGACAGACGCGCTCCGTCATGCGGGAATGACGGCCAGCCATGATAGTGTCGAATCTCTGCGCGAGACTATGATGAACATGCAACTCGAGAGGGAGAGTAAACTGGACGAGCATTTCAGCTCGATAATGGCGTCCACTCACGCAAGCGTTGCAACACGGCTCGGTAAGGCCGACATTGATTGGGGAGCGATTTCGGCAGCTTTGTTTTCGCACACGCCCTTTCAGGCGGTACGTTTGACAGATCCAAAGCTCGAGGGAGATATCAAGAATATGGAAAGAGAGCTTGAGACGGCTAGCCAAAGTCTTCTGGACGCTGAAGGGAACGAGATCTCGCTCGAGGATGCCAAAGTGCGGGCCTTTGTCAGCGCATATGGGCCGGTGAAGAAGTAAATAGACGTGTGCACTTTTCCAGCCACTATCAATTAGATGCAGAATATGCTTGACGTTATGCTGTATCACTTTCCTGGTCTGTTGATATGGCGACTTCAATTTCAAGTGGGTTGTTTATGGGACTGCCGTATCAGGACTAGTCGCAGCAGCCACATCCCAGCCTCCCGCAAAGCTCAGGAGCTGACGGACAACACAGCTCGACCGTCACAACAACACCACCGCTGCCTCGCTCCACAGAGCACGGAATGTTGCCCAACGACATCGGCCGCTTCCTACTCCCTTTCTCACACCATTGAGACGCCGATTGCTCCCTCCGACGGCCCAACAAGCTTCATCCCCGCTCGTGAAAGCCGCAGCCGCCCACCATGGCCAAAGGCGAAATCGCGAAGCTCGTCAGCCTCGGCGCCGTCGCAACGGCCATCGGCGGCGCCTACAAGGTCGGCGAGTTCATGTACAAGGCGAAACGTGTTCGCGATGTCGGTCCTGCCAACGCCGTCTACGTTCGATTGATCAGACGCGTCCGCGCCGACCTGGACGAAGTCAAGCGCCTCCTCACCGTCCCCGAAGTCGAAGATGCCCTGAGAGCGAACCCTCCAAAGGCGAAATGGGTACACGGAGCCATGCGCGATGTCCGAGGCGCCCTTGAAAATATCACACCACTTACCGAGCGGGTCGCCGGTGACATCGACGACGGACGACGAGTCGGACTGCGACACCGGATAAGATGGCTTCTCAGTGAGAAGGAGAAACTGGAGAACCGCGAAAAGGAGCTGCTGGTCGCGCACACCAGTCTCAACGAGGTCATCGGCTTCTTGACAGCATTGGAGCCGGCGGACCAAGATCCGGAGGGAAAGAGGCGAGATACGCGAGTTGACATTGAAGTCGACCGTGACCCTCGTCGATATGAAGAGCGCGAAACGTACATTGAGCGTGACAATGGCCCTCGCAGGGTTGAGGAGCGTGATGTGTACATTGAGCGCGATAATGGCCCTCGCAGGGTTGAGGAGCGTGAGGTGTACATTGAGCGCGAGAATGGCCCTCGCAGGGTTGAGGAGCGTGAGGTGTACATTGAGCGCGATAACGGCCCCAGGCGAGTTGAAGAAAGGGAAGTCTGGGTCGATGACCGGCGCGGTCCTCGTCGGGTCGAGGAACGCGAGACCTGGATAGAGCATGGCCGTGAGCGTGGGCCTCGCCAGGTTGAGGAGCGCGATGTCTGGGTAGAGCGAGGCCGTGAGCCACCCAGGCATATTCATGAGGAACGCTACTACGATGAACGCGGCAACGAACGAGACATCCGCCTCGAGCGTGACCCTCGCCACGTCGAAGCAACGTACACCGAACGCGGCCCTGGCCGCTACGAAGAGAAGCACTATGAAGAGCGCTTTGACGGACGACGACCACGAAGGGAGGACGAGGATCGTATTCCAAACCGGGAGACCTGGATGCAAAGCAATCACACCCAGCGCCAACCTGGTTACGGACAGCCATACGCTCAATACGGAGAGTACGCCGAGTATGGAGCACCACAGCCCTATGGAGCTGCTGAATATCCCCGTCGAGAGGTCGGTGACCCAGGATTCGGGGACGAGCTTGTCATAAACCCTCAGCCGGTGCCGGCCCTTCTTCAGACGAGGAGCTTTGAGCGCGAGGTAGTCAAGCTTTGAGTCCCTGTATGTTTGAACTTTGCTAACATTTCGCAGGAATGGATCGAGGAGAAGCAGGATTACCGTGTCGACCAGTATGGTAACCGACTCCCCGAAAACCTGCAGCGAACTCGATACCCACGAACTCGGCTGTAGATGATATATTTGGAGCCATTTAATGCAGGATAGCGCCATGTCAATTCCCGAACTATCGGTCGCGGCTCGTGGTCTACTTTTGTGTATTTTGGTCAGCGGCGTCAAACTGAATAGCGCATTGCTCGATAGTTAGGTAGATATTGAGTTACGTCCTTGCTCGTTGGACCATTTCCCTTTCATTGTTCTATAACTCCAAATCGAGTCCCGGCTCTGACGGTAGAATGCCCACGCAAGTCTGATGCGCCGCCTCTGGCCGCGTGACCGGTCAGCAGCGAAGCAAAAGCGTCCCATGTACCATGGTATCATGATGATGGCCCACGGCAGCAAGCGTTAGCGGACCCATTCAGAGTTCCGCTCCACAGTATATTTTCCTTTGCACGCTCACCTTTTGCTCCTCACTCAACGACTTCGCCCCACCGACTATTAACGCTGCAGCATCCGCCCCAAAGACGGAAAAAAAAAAATAAGATGGCGCCGCCTCCACAGCGCTCCCGCTTCGCACGAATACTCTCATACAGGGCATCCACCACTTGGCCTGGCTTCTCTCGCCTCGCTCCCAGTAAGAAATCCCAACAGACAGGTGGTGGCTTTCGCTTGGAGTGCTAGGCAGATTGGAACATTTTTTCAGCAGTGCTACAACACATGACAGTTGTCCAAGAGATGAGCACCTTATAGCTACTACCCTCTTTTACTTTGAACAATTTCGCTAACTCTGTGGTCCGTTCTCTAGTCTGGTCCTTGCTCCTCCTACTCGTCGGCCTCGCCCACCTCATCCTCGGCTTCTACATCGCCCACCAGCTCTTCAATCTCCCCTCGACAGCCCTCTGCCAGGTGCAAGATCGCCAGCAGCCCGAGGCCTTGAAATTTCCGCTGACGATCGAGGACCCGAGTCAGCCTGGCCGGGTCCCGAATTTCAGCATCTACGAACGCGGCTCTGTCGTGTCAGTCCCTCATGCTCCCGGCACCGCTGTGAAATGATGCTAATGCAGCGAGTAGTAGCATCACCGTGGGAATGCTTCTCTGGCCCCTCGGAATCATCGCGATCGTTGCACGCAACGTCTTCAAACACTTTCGCGGCACCATGTCCAACTGGAACGGCTTCTTGTTCACGATGTTGGCTATCGCAATCTGGGCCTTGCTACCGTTTATCGACCACATCTTGAGCGTCGATCCCACGGCTCTGATAACTGACTTCCGCGTCTGTGTGGCAAGCGACGCGCAGGTTCTGGCAAAGGCGAGGAACACGAGGCTTGTGTGCTTTGCTGTGCGGGAGTGGTTTGTGGCTGCTGCTGCTATACTGTGAGTGGCCCTTCTCCGCTGCGCGAGGAGAAGATGCTGATAAAAGTAGATTGGTTGTGTATCTCATCTCTTGCTTCGGAGCAATGTGGTTAAATAACAAGAACGCTGATACAAGTGCGAGTCGCACTGCTGCACTGATGGAGGCGTCGGACCCAGGGCAGATACAGCGTGAGGTTGTTGCTGAGCCTGAGCGGGCGACGCCCAGCTCGGCGCGAGGCGATGATGTCGAGCTGGCGGTCTTAAGGAATGGGGTTGAGGATGTACATGGAGAAGGGCCTGAGAGGCTAGAAAGGGCTAGAGTTTGACGTGTTGGTTGTTGTGTGTGCGTCTGAATGAAGCAAGAGTTGAGTACCGCCGCCGATACCAGTATGTCCCTCCGCAGCGACGCGACTTCCAGTCCTTCCTTGTCGGATCATGTTACATGAGAGTGTGCCGACGCTTATTGGTGGTTTTTAAGCACAGAAGCATGCTTGTCAATCTCGGCCACCGAAATGCAGGGATTGATGAAGCCTGGTCAAAGACCCCGCGTCCTTGGGGCTAAATCTAGGAGCGACAATCATTTCTTTCCTATCTCGTCGTTTCTGCCCCCAAAAATCGAGCATGGTGTCCGCTATCATGGTTTCACCTGGTCAATAGTTATTTGGATGATTGTAAATCCGGTTCGTTATTGGGTATTTGTCGGCCTGGTTCGAATTAGTGGTAGAGTCTAGATAGCCATGCCGTGGCTCAAAGCCCCGGGGTATTTATATCCATCTGAAAGTTGCAAAACCTGTTCACACTTTCTAGAGGTCTATCGTGACCTTCTTCGCCCTGGGCGGCAACTCACAATTGACCCTCAACCCAACGGCATCCAACCCAAACATGTCAGAGCTCCAAGCTCAATTCGTCAAACGCGGCTACTGGGTTAATCAGGCTGACGGTCCAGTGATGGGTCAGACCATTACCACAGACACACGCACTGGTTCTATCATAATTTCTCTACTTACTCTTTTCACCTCTTTGGGACTGTCGCATCTTTGGAATCTTATAACCTACATTTGGCACCAGACACGCGCGAACGGAGACCCACGCGATGCATTATTCCGCCAGCAGCAAGTTCTTTTGCGCACATTTCCCTCCCCACTCGTACTAGTAGCCGACTCCTTCAAGATCTGGCTCGCGTGGAGACGGAAGACTAAGGGTGTTCTTCGACGCACGTGGCTACATAGCATCGTTGCCATAGTCTTCAAATTAGCGACAGTTGCGGCTAGTATACTCTCCGCTTACGTAGCTGTTGGCTCCAATATCCAGGTCCTAGTCGACAGTCCACACTGCGGAAAACTAGATAGACAAAAGCCCTGGAACAGTTACTGGGCCGCCATGGAGCCTGCCATCAATTCGTATGCGCCCACTTGCTATTCAAACGAGTCTCTGCCTGCCCAGTGCAATATCTACACGCGGCCAAATATACCATTCTCCACACAGCCCTGGGCATGTCCATTCGACAAGAGTATATGTGCCTCGGATGGAGTTCAATTCGATTCGGGATACATCAACGTCGGGGAATCATTTGGTCTGAACATTGAGAAGAAGGATAGCTTAAGCTACAGAAAGAGGACTGTTTGCTCTATGCTCTCTCTTACCAACAGGACGGGAATGCTCAATAGCACTCAAGTACCGGAGAATCTAGTGTTACATCCTCCCTTGCCTGGGGATACTTTGGTTACTTACAATTATGGTTTAGTCAACGGGTATGAGAAAATAAGGAACTTTACTTTCGACGTGAGTCAATTTGCGTCCAACCTTACACAGGAGCCAGACTCTCGGTGAGTATTCCGGCATAATGCGCATAGACTTGTTGCTGACGTTCCAAAGCTTCAGAATTCAGTATTCAGGTCAAAATCTATCTGCACCAGGTGTATTCAAGACCCTACCAGAACTACAGTATCCTGGGGCAGATATCGTGATCAAACTGATCGTCCTCAACAATGTTGCTTATAGAAATGCGGTCAATGATCCGATGTTTGCCGCCCATAAAGAATATACTGCAACGGACTCGGAGGGCGGTACAAACCTAACCCTTTATCGTTCGGATAGTCCAGCAACAGTTACAGGTTGCACAGAGCAGTATCAGTTCTGCTTCGGTTCACATACAAATAACGATACTTGCACGTCACCAAGTGGATCACCATTCGAATCTCAGGATATTTCAAATAAGACGTATCCATTGGCAAATGAAATGCAGTTAGCCATAATAAGAATTATCGCTGATGCTGCCGTCTTCTTCAATGTGGGGATGCCGGACCGTTTCAAGGTGTCCGCCGAGCTGGAAAATTCAGCTGGGTTTGTCGAAGCGCTGCCGGGTGATCAATGGATTCAAGAGCTTCAAGGCTGGAATTCTATTGTTTGGGCAGGCCACCAGGCACTTATTGCGGACTATTCAATTGGACCTACCATACGGGACCCACTTTCGACATCGTACGTTCTTCCTCCCTCGAATAATGCCGAAAAGTCGCTATGCGGAATGCAAAAGATGCGAAAACCAGGCGGCTTCATGAACATCAACGTGTTCGGCCTCATCTTCATCATCGTAATCTCTAACGTCGTCACGATTGTCGACCTTACGCTTTTACGCTTCATAGCGGTGGTGAAGAAGATCAAGAAGTTTGACTCGCCACGCTTGGATCGCTGGGTCCAGGACGGACTCTTCCATTTACAGAGGCATGCTTACGAGGCGTACGGTGAAGGAAAATGGGAGGATCTTACCTCGGAAGTGCCAACCACAGTGGAGCAAACAGAATTCCCGGATCTGCCTCTTCGACCAACGCACGATTCATTGCCAAAATCTGAAGACAAGGGCTCTTGGGCGCATCATGTAGAGGTGTTACAGCCAGAAACATCTACTGATGATACAACTCTTCAGCAAAGCACGCCATGGTCTATGCAAGCAGAAATCACTCAACTGCAGCACAATGAAGGTGCACAGGCGAGTTCAGGCGCCCGCAAGAGCACTCATGAATAGTCTACTGCACCATCTACCCAAATCGGGGACAAGGAGCCACAGGAGGCCACCCAACTCCAACCAGAACGACGCATGGCAGCAACTGCAACGCTTGAATATCCTCCTTTTGTCGAGCCAGGGTTTCAGCCAAATACGAATGTGGAGCATGAGACCTATAGTGATGGACTACCGGCGCAATCGAACTAGATATCTAGGTTTCTTTTCTTCTTTTTAAAAAAAATCTCTCCGATATATTTAGTGGATGAAGAAAAATAGACACTCTTTTACGCGCAACGAACTAGCAAGTGAATCCGAAGTCCGAGGATGCCGAACACACTCAAATATTCAACGTTTATCTAGGTCATGCTTCGCCTCAATAGCTTGTCGCTCTAACATATCCATTACAAAGTCTAAGTATCCGATGAGAACAATAAGGAGGATGCACAGTGACCGGACCGTGCATGTCTCTTTCTGTCCTCATTATGCCCATGATCTAATATCCACCCACATTTTGATCTACCTATTAACGACAGCCTAAAAATGCACAATTAAACACTGAGAGTAGTTATGAGAAAACCAAAAAGGGATGATGAGTGCAAAGAAAGCTGGCATATTCCGAAGAAAATCCACACCACACCTGGTGATATGCTGAATGCATGTTCCAGTTGAGGTCGATATTCGTGGGTCGAGGGTGAAGTGATGTTCGACAGAAGGCCACCAGCTCACGAGTCGGGAATGCCACCATCGGAAGAAAGCTATTGATCAAAGAAGCCCCGGAGAGAGTACTATGCAACACTGTTGTGCATACAGAATGATTGAACTCCTCCAGTAGATTTTCGAAGTTTGATGCACCGACAGATGGACAAGGTCGACGTGTATTAAATCATACAACGGCTCTTAATTATCGAAGTTGAAATGCCCGTGAAACGCCTGGGAGGAGGTCCTAGATGGGTATGATGGCACAGGAACGGCAACAGCCAAAAGGCCGCGCTGCAGCTGTTCGGTACAAGGATTGGTTTGTTCGATTGGCTGATCTGAGTGCTTGAGGGTGCTCCAGCCTTTCGTCTTTTTCAAACGGTTGGAGGGTTTCCAGAAGTTATATGGAAGCAACGGCTGAGGTTCCTGGAGCGAATTGTCCGAGAATGAGGAGGCGAAGTCATCAACAATGGTCTGACTTGAGATCGAGCTTGCAGTCCTGTAGTCGACGATGGGGTCCAGACTACCTGATAGATCATCGTCAGAAGCATCGAGCATGATGACACTGGAGCACTGCTTGGGCGCCCGAGTGCGGTCGTCCACGCTGCTTTGACCACGCATGCCAGGCTCGACGGATAGAGGGTGCGAGTCCCACATGGGTAACGTAAAATCGTTCATTGCACCGACGTAATTGTTCCCGATAGGTTGCGCTTTGGACGATGATGTGTTGCCAGGCAAGACGTGATGGACTAACTGCGTTTCGTTCGCACCGGATGAGGTTAGCCGCATCGATGTCTGAATACCAATCCTCGCGATCTTCTGAAACAGTTCTGTTGAACTTGGCCCGACCTTTCCACTCTCAAGGAGTTCCATAGCGTGCCGAGATGTATGAACACCCCACTGCAATTCTTGAGGAGAAAATCTAGACTCGCAGCACACCAGGTTTCGAATTTCCAGCCACTTTTCATGAATCGGTTCCTGGTTGAGCAGTGTCAGGATCCTGTTCGTGAACGTCCAGGACGACCGGATTTGCATGCATCCAGCGACATGGTCACAACGCTCTTTCCAGGAAGCGGCCGTGAACCTGCAGCCAGAAAGCCCACATCCATAGACTCGCCGGTTCGGGAGCGTGCGACCTGTGAACTTTGCATTCAAGCCGGGATGACGTTCTTTATGATGGTTCGCAATATCGCGCTCTCGAGCAAATGCTTGTGAGCAGCCAGGTACTTGGCAAGCCCACTCCGTTCCAGTCTCATGGAAATTCGACTCGTGTCTCATCCAGTCTGATTTTGCTTTGAAGGACGTGAGTTTGCCGTTTTCCATACAGAAGGTGCAAAAGTAGGAACGTTGCGGCCGGCGCGTTGTACGAAGGCTGATAGAAGCCGGATCGAGTGGTACGGGATGCACGCTGTGTTGTGCGGTTGCAGATCCGGCTGAAGATACGGGCAAAGAATTGGATTTCTGTCCTAGGTGCTACAGTTAGGCTTGAAAACGTACACGCTATATGAACATACCATATACATGCACTCCAATGATCTCGTTGGTTCTCGGTTGGAGATGCGGTCGATGCCGAAGCGAGGTGATGATATTTGCTAACCTGTCGAGGACATCACGATCCTCCATTTCTCCCAAAGGATCCAAGCCGTGCGGATCATGATTCATTGCCGCTGAAGCACGTATCTCTTCAATGTCCCAAGAATCTGATAGTGCTGGTAATGTAAAGTATTTTGGAAGGATGTCTTGTCGATGAACGAATGGACTAATCTGGCGACGACAAGGAGCAGCCAAGTCGCGAGCTTACATTCTCAGCCAGGTACCACAAGGAAAGGCTCTCTTATAACCCAACAATGTACGGCATTTGATATGGCCAGAGCGCCTGACGACCGCCGGCGAACTGAGAACGCGGTCAGGCAGAAATGCAGGTCGGACCCGAAGTCACGAAGGCGGGTGTGTGTCAGGGAAGACAGATGTTTGGAAGGGGTCCTAAAGGAAAGCAAAGAGCAAAGAAGCGAGACGACAGCCCTGCAGCGTGCCTGAATCAGTATACCGGCACGGGTAAGAGGTCGATTGGCCGCACGAGGTTCAGGCACAGAGGTCCGAGCATTACGTTAGCGAATCGAGTTGGGCGGACACTCACAGATGAACGTCATTTATAATGTCAGAGGGGTGCGCCGGCCCGTGAAGTAACAGAAATAGCACAAGGCTGTGGCGTTGATCGGCTACCTTCGACGATTGGCCAAGCTTTCCGCCATGGTGCTTTAGGACCCCCAAGGCTGAACGACGTATGGACACGCCACTGCTGAAACCGAGTGATATGTGGACGGGCAAGTGGCGATACTTGGACTATGGCGAAGTAGACCATGCCCGGCTCGCCTCTGTTATTGTTGCATTGCCGGAGATGATACATAGCCAGGAAACAGAAACAGACCGGTCCGCTGTAGGTACCCATGTACTACAAACAAAGAAGACAGTGTGGTAATTCACCGATAAGCGAACGCCGGCGCAAGAGATGCATGTGACGGTCAGGGCGATCAAAACTCGTGGATGCGTATTTCGACGGCCACGCCATCCGGGGGCCACGCCATCCGAGGCCCGTTGAGATAAGGATGTAAAAGTGACACATATTTGGATATGTCAGAAGAATTCGTAATTTCCACGCGACTGAAGAGGACATATGTGCCGATCTGAAGGACGTCGACTGAACTTCGCGTTGAGCAGACCTGTTTCGGCAGGCGCCTACCGAAACAAAGGCGCGTCAGCGTGGGGGCAAACAGCATAGAAGGCGAGGCTGGGACAACGTCCAAACGTTTCTAACGCCGAATTCCGAAGACAGACGCGACAGAAGAAAAGGAGTGAGGTTCTGATTTGTGCCATGTCTTGCGGTTTATCCTTCTGAACTTAGCGTCGTCATCGCTAGTCGTCCTCCTTCCCGGACCTTAGCGGCGCAGCGTCCTGAGCCCCATCCCATCATTCCCCGTTTGAGGAAGAGGATAGAACAGATCTCAATGTCTTCTGGGACCTTTTTACCGAAGTCGTATTGCTCCACAATGCATTACAGCCGTCCAAGCCTCGCTGCCACTGTCCTCACCGAGTTGTCAGAACAACACTCTCTTGCCAATCTGGTCCGAGTCATCCCTCCACATGTAAGACGTCGTTCTTGAGATACAGTGCGGCCTCCCATCGCTTTCAAGGGGCTTATCATTGGCTCTGTCGTATTTCAGGTTTGCAAGGTGTGGCCGACTCTGCGCTTTCAGGGACGTGGCGGAATGAATTGGAACCAGTTGAAGAAGATCAATGAAGACTCGACTGAAAAGAAAATAAAACTGTGCAAGAAGACAATAAGCACTGGGATGAAAAACCAACGCGGCCACAAATCGCGCCCAACTCCAGGAGAAAACCGCATGAGGGAATACCACCGGACATCCACAGGATACCCTTTTGATTCCATGCCTTCTGAGGAACGGAACACCTTTATTTTAATAAAGATCTCCTGAAGCCCTTCCCATATTCACAGGAGCACACACAACATCCACTTCTCACTTACCATTCGCATTCAAGCACTGACTCCTCGATGCGACGCTAATGATTCAGCTCGGCATCCGGAACCTCTTTTCCATCCCACAACCGCTCGCTTCCCCGTGCCGTATCCTGGCGTGCGGGGTCTAGCTACCCCAGGAAAAGCTCTCTCCACATCAACAGGCAAGCAGCACGGATAGTGGAGCTTGATCCCCGGCCAAAGCTTCCATGCTCCACACCTCTCCGGAGTTTACTTAGGCGGAAATATGCGTTGAGGGTCCTTGAAGACGGTATATGACAGACGAGTGCCCTGATCCGAAGTTTCGGTTCTCGATCGACTGATCGTCAGAGGATAGCTGGGCGTACACTGCAGTAGACAGATTGTTTGCACTCACTGCGCGTAGGAGAACCTTTCTATCATCATGTCGACGCTCGGAGAAGAAAAAAGTCGAACGGAAGAAGTGGAAACCATGGAAAGATCACCAGAGCAAACCAGCACCTCCGACTCATCGAAGCTCGACCACGCCACGGAACCCAGGCCTCACGTCTCGTTCAAAACGAAAATGGCCATCTTAGTACGCTCCCTCTTAACCTCGATAACAACGTCCCGCCACTGACCCTCTCCCAGTCTCTCATCATGATGTACGAATCCTACCTCTTCACCCTCATCATGCCCGCCGCGGTCCTAGCCTACATCAACGCCGACCTCGGCCCCGACCCCAAATACCCCTGGATCACTGTAACATGGAACCTGGGCGCCGCCATCATCGTGACGGTCGGTGGGCGTCTCGCCGACATTTTCGGGCGCCGCTGGTTCCTGCTCACGGGCGCCATATCCGCCGCCCTAGGCGCGCTAGTCGGCGCAACAGGGCAATCCATAAACCAGATGATCGTTGCAGGCGTGCTGTTTGGCTTCGGCGGCGGGTTTCAGGAGATGTGTTTTGCGTGCGCGCAGGAGCTGGTGCCGAATCGCTATCGGTTTGCGACTCTAGGAGTCATGATTTTTGCGAATCATGTTAGCAGTTTTGGCCCGTTGATTGCGTATGCCTTCATCACGTATACCGAGATTGGGTGGAGGGCTTGCTATTGGTTTTGTTTTGCATTTGAGTGCGCGACGGCGGTTATGCTGTGGGTGTTTTATAGGCCGCCCAGCTTTGAGACGAAGCATGAGGATGATCACAAGACGAAGTGGCAGTTGGTGAAGGAGCTGGATCATTTGGGGCTGTGGTTGTTTACTGCTGGATGCTTGCTTTTGCTTTTGGGATTGAACTGGGTGAGACAATTCCACGTTTCCAAGATGAAGATGCTAATATGTTCAAGGGAGGGGTCTCATATCCCTGGGGCAGTGCTCATGTCGTCGCACCCATTGTCATCGCATTCGCATGCTTCCTCGCACTCGGCTTATGGGAAGTTTACGGCAATCTGAAGTACCCGATACTCCCACCGAAGCTCTTCAAAAAGTGGCGGGACTTTACTGCGCTCTTAGTCGTTTGTTTCGTCGCCGGCATGCTTTATTACTCGATGAACGTTCTGTGGCCACGCCAATCATCGCTACTCTTCGTCCCTGCAAACGACACTATCATTCGAGGGGTGTATGCCAACATGGTATCTTTCGGAACGATTATCGCTGCATGGTACTGCGTCACGGTCATGCCATGGGTCGGCCACGAGCGATGGCAGCTTGTGGGCTTCATGGTTGCGCAAACGGCACTCATCGGGTCAATGGCCAGCATCGGCATTAACGACAAGGCTCAGGCAATAGCCACAGTCATCATCGTAGCAGCATGCAATCTCCCACCCAGTCCGCTTAGTTTCGGTATGGTTAGTCTAGGCCTCGACGACCAAGCCGACATCGGTGTCGCCGTGGGTTTGATCTCGACATTCAGGTTAATTGGAGGTGCTGTGGCAACAAGCATATACGTCTCTATTTACACTTCTCGCTACGCGGACCGCATTGCGCCGACGCTACAACGTATGGTCCAAGACACGGGCTTTACTGGGTCCTTTTCTGCGCTCCTCAAGGCCACGGCTACGAACACTGCGGCGGGATACGCGAAGGTACCGGGTATCAATCCAGAGACGATCCAGGCGTCGCAACTAGCTGTGAAAGTTGCTTATGTAGGAGCTTTCAAGATTGTGTATCTGGTCGCCATCGCGTTTGGTGTGTGCGCCATTGCAAGTGCGTTGAGTTCCCGGAGCGTGAGTAAGAGCAAGAAAAGCAACGAGCAAGCCGTCAGACTAGAGACTGAAAAAGCGACGGAGGGTGCATAAGAAAACTTGGGAGAAGCTTGCAGTCTCTCCAGTCTGTATCCAGAGAAGTTCTTGCCCGACTTGGTCTCGAGGTATAAACGTCTGAATGAGATAAGGAAGGCTATGTCTTTCCCAAAGTAGCTAAAAAGCTCTCCATAAATGCCTCTTGACCAACCCCCTTTCCAATCAAGACGATCTTCGCTCTATCGTTGGGCTCCGTGGTTTTTCCTTCATTGACATCGTAGATGTTCCTCACACCTTGAATCAGTAACATCTTTCCACCTTTGACAGGAACACGGCCTTTTAACCTGTGGATCTCGAACGGCTCGAAAGAAAAATTTCCGGGTAATTCGTCCTCCCATAGTATGGTGCGGAGGAAGAGATCTAGTTTCTCGATCTGGTCGTGCCTGATGGCTGGAAATTTCATGGTCGAGGTTGTTATGGCCTAGATATAAAGTTAGTACAAGAGTAACTAGAAATAAAGATCTACTTACTCGATCTAGATGACTATGGCCCTTGCTTGCAAATCTCAAGTCAGCATCTGTGACGTCATTGTAGGCTTGTAGATCGAGAATGAAGCCTTCCAACTTGGGTACTTGGCTCTTTGTCGTGGTTTGTATTTTCGCCATGCCGTTGATGGACCGAATGCGCTCGACGACTTTATTGAGATCCTCTTCATTGATAAGATCCGCCTTGTTAACAAGGACGACATCGGCATGGCTGATTTGGAGATGTGCTGTGGTCAAGAGCGGACTATGATGCTCGTGGTCCTCTGCATACCTCTCCTCATCCGCCTTATCTCCGTATCCTTCATCCAAGCTTTTTAGCACATTCTTCGCATCGACAAGCGTGACGATGCCGTCCAGGAAAATGGTACTACCCAGTCCATCGTCCAGCCAGAAGAGGGGTGCGATATTACCAGGATCTGCGAGCCCTGTGGTTTCGAGGAGGATGTAGTCAAACTTCCCTCGTTGCTCCATCAGATTCTCGATAGCGGCTACGCCAACATCCTTGACTGAGCAGCATATGCATCCGTTTGCTAACGGTACGAATGGAATCGGCTTTGCCTCGATTGAGTTCTCGTCAGCTACAGTTAGCTGCTTCTCGATATCGATGGCTGCATCCCAGTCAAACACTATGGAACCCCAACATGCAGTCCTACTTACAGTCGCCAAACTCATTTAGGATGACTGCAATCTTCTTGCCATGCTCTTCCGTCAAGATGTAATTGAGTAATGTAGTTTTGCCTGCACCAAGATACCCAGTCACGATCGTGATGGGCACTTTTTGGACGGGCTGGTCTTCATCTGTGGTGGCGAGCGCCGGTGGTTCGTCATCTTCGTCGACAGATGTGGTTTGTTGTGGCGCAGTAGGATTGATCCTTTCCTCCTGAGCAACCAGAACGGGAGCCTCGTCGGATAGATCTGCGTCCATGTTCAGACACGTAAAAAATTGCCAACCTTAAAAATCGATTCGTGCCTGATGGTAGGGTATATAGCACCCTAGATAATCAGACGGATGAGACTTCCCAGTGGAAGCAGTATGACGCACGACGAATCGAAAGGATTGTCGCAGCCGAGAGAAACGGCAGAGATTGAGAGACGATGGCCGGTTTTGGGCGTCGGACAATATGCTTGTAGACTATGAAGTCGAGAGGGCGCTGGCTGGCCACGTGCAAACACCGCGCACAACGGCCGGAGTTCGTCTAAGGATCCCGACGATGGCGAGCCCACAGGCCAAATCACCTGACACAAAGTCTTCCAAGGTTCAACCGCTGCCAGGTTGCGCAGGGCCGTTAGGGTCGGAGAAGGTTTCAGGAGCAACGGCATTTCCGGTGGGTCGAAGAAGTCGTCGTGCCCATTTCGGCCTAGCGTCGCAAGCTCCAGCGCTCAAGAGCTCTTTCTCCCTGCCGCTCGAGTGAGGGCGCGCACTGTGACCACCAAACGCAACCACCCACGCAATCGCCGCCCGCCTCTCGAAGCCACGAATACCCACGAATATCCACGAATACCTACAGCACTATGACGGCCTCGGCGCGGTCGCCAGCCAGCTCTCCGCGACTGCCTAGCCCTCCCCCGATCGCAGAAGACCAGCTTGGGCCCAAATCGCCTCTCGCAGGACCAGACGAGCAACAGAAGCTGTTTGAACGCCATGACAATAATGCCGATAGGAGGATAAGGCCTGGCACGAAGGCAACCGACATGGCCGAGGGGCCCCCGTTCATCGAGTACTCGCAGGTATGCGACACTAGTGCCAACCATGGGTTGAACATTGGATCGACTTTAACATTGCATTCAGATACAATCCTCGTTCCCGTCCACCGAATACCTCAAATCCCTCCACAGCCACCTCACCCACCCTCCCAATGCGAACGCCACTTCCCCAATCAATAGGGAGCTTGCGCTCATGATCGCCCAGCCGCCGGCAGGCGTTGACAAGACACTCTGGCTGTACGAGTTGTGTCGCTTCCTCACGCAGAAAGTAAACACTGTCATAATCGCCCTCTTTGCCGACTCGCCGCCTTGTTCAAGCATGACATGTCCCGAGATGCGCGCTTCAGAATGGCAATACCTCTGCGCTGTACACGACCCGCCGAAGAGCTGTTGCGCCATCGACTATTGCTGCCACACATTGGACTGGGCCGCGAACATCTTGACCAACCAGAAGAACTTTCCAAGCAGAATAGCAATGGGCAACGACGCGAATCTGCAGCACAGCCAGATCCGCCTCATGACCAACATCTTCCGACGCGTGTACCGAATCTTCGCACATGCATGGTTCCAGCATCGGGAGGTATTCTGGAAAGTCGAGGGCAGAACGGGACTTTATGTACTCTTCAAGACCGTGTGCGACGCCTACGGCTTGATACCAGAGGACAACTACACCATTCCCCCAGCCGCCGAAGGTGTCGAGCCCACGGAGACGACACCAGTCGAGCCGCCACTAATCCTGAAGCGAGAACCTTCGGACCAAGGCCCACAGGAAGAGACATCACTCGCCGAAAGCATGGGAGACCACACACTGTCGACGGCAGGCACCACCAAGCGACACCGCCACTCTCCCTCTGTGGGCGCGACGGCGGTGGCAACCGTCGTAGAAGAAAACGAGGAGGAAGAGGAACAGCACACTCAGGAGGACGAGGATGAAGACGCAGAATCTCCCGTGGCATTATCCATGTCTCCAGAAGCCGAGCGCGAAATCGACACGCCTGAATCGTCGGAGCCTGAATCGTCGGAGCCTGAATCATCGGAGCCTGCAGAAGACGTCAAGGTTGCCGAGACAGCCGATGGCACAGAGCCCCGGACAGGTGCCACTTGGATAGAAGAGGCACAGCGCTCAACAGACGATGACGAAGCCGAGGAACAAGGCGCTAGTGAGGCAGAAGTGGACAAGGTGGAAGATGCAAAACCCCCCGAGACCTCGCCCCACTCTGAGAAAGAGGAGGAGGCTTCAAGCACTAGCGAGACTGTTGCCGATCATGCACCTGCCAAAGAAGAGGAAGAGTCAAAAGTGGGCGAGGTTGCAGACGAGGCGGAAGTGAAGCGAGTGGAGACGCAAGACGCGGAGGCGCCGCCAGCGGAGAAGGCGGAGACGGACGAATCGATCAACGAAGCAAATCCTGAGACAATGAGCCAGGGTGCAGAGGAGAAGCAGGAGAAGCAGGAGGACAAGGACGCTATCGAGGAGTAGTCGCTTCATGCAGCTACAAGTATGTACCATTGCACTGGGCCGCCCAAGAGCCTCTAATTTAGGGTATCATGAAGACCAACGCAAGGAGTCAAGTGGTGAAGTAGGAGGGCATCCATGGATGGGCTCATGTGGGCGTGCGGAACGAAAGCGGAAAACAAGCGTTCTCTGCGAAGACGCTACCTGTAAGATAGGCATGGCATCAGGGCGTGGATAGGTTTCAGGATATGCAGAGATACCAAAGTAGTTACCAGTTCCTCGCTTCACCCCCATGAACCGTTGCACGACCACGTGGTTGGTAGCGTAGAATGAGTGGCAAAAACATCCCACGTCGACCCGACCCCCTTCAGGCACGGCGCATGCAAGGGTGCGCGTGCCTGACTCTAGATTGTCGCAGGAAAGGAAATGCTCGCCGTCAGCGGAGATGGGTTGCAGGATCGGCAGAATTTTCGAAGGTTTTTAGAAGATTGTCGAACGTGTAATCAACAGGGGGGGTTGGGGGGGAGATACGGCGGACGTTCTAGACGATCGATTGTGAGTCGATTCTGGCAGGTACATTGCATGTAGAGGCGGACGTGGGCAACTGCAATTTTGCAACATAACGGCACGACAGAAACGTGGCCGGGCTCCCAGCGCAGCGGAGGCGGTGAGGCGCGGCGACGGCGGCGTCGTCTCGTCTGACGATACGAAGCGAAGCGTTGGTCGTGTGTGGTACCGGTAATGGTATGCGTGCGCGAACGCCTGCGTCTCAGCCGCATAGGGCGGGCTCGCAATGGGGAGAAAAATTTTTATCATTTCGGGACCCGGAGTCGACGTCAGAGGGAGATGGGCAGGGCACTCTTCACCAATGGCATAATTGCAGCGACGCTGGGAGGCGATGTAATTGCTGGCCACACATGACGCTCGCGTGACGAGTGGTTATTAGCTTGTCAGAGGCGTGCGTGGCGCTGGAGCCTCAATGCGTAGTGTCGCAAGTAGTAGGAGAAAAGCAACCATGGGCTTGGGGGGAGAAGAAGAAAAGTGGGATAAGGCGATTGAGGGTGAGGGGGGTCCCCAAGATCCAAGGCCCTGGTCCGGGATCGTTTGGGACGGACGGAATGGGGGGAGGCGACGCTGGCGGGTGGCAGGGAGCCGGGCGGTGCCGTGATGAAGCGTGCCGTGTGGTCTTGTGGTCTTGAGTCGGGAAGTTGCCGGTTCGGTCTGGCAGCTGGCAGCTGGCTGAACGGTGACGGGACGGGCAGGATTCGCAAGAAGGGCGTCGGCGTATGCGTGTCGTGCTGTTCGATGGAAGACGCGCCGTTCCGGGATCCGGTGTTGGAGGAGTCGAGGTGACAGAGGGAGTGTCGGTGATTGGGCGGCGTGGGCAGGGCTGGAGTGTGCAATGAGTGCAGATGCGCCACAAATAATGGGCGGGACTTGGCGGGTGCGAGGGGGACGCGTGATGATCTGGGGTAGCGGGACTGATTGGAGGCGGTGGGTGCTGACTGTGGACGCAGGGCCCACACGGCCAATGGGAGATTGCGAGGGGAGATGGATATTAGTGATGGGTTGCGAGCAGCGAGATATGGATGGAGAGCTGGGAGGCAGCGCAGAGGGGGGGGGGGAGCAGAGAGTCGCGCCTAGCGCTGCTAGTGCGTGTTGGGGGACGCGGAGGGTACAGCAGGAGCGTGCAGATGCGGGCAGGACGAGGCGGGCAGAGTGGTGAAGTCGGGGCCGGGCATGAGGAAGTAGGTAGGGAGTAGGTGGGTGTTGGTATCGTGTAGTAGTAGGCCGCCCTACGAAGAGCCTTTGGCCAGGCACGGTCGCGGTGCCTCAGTGCCTCGACAGCACCCCCCACGCCCGACATCCCACGCTTCTCCGCACTCTGCTGCAGGTGCGAAACTGCCCTCTGCGCTGCTGGGCTGGGCTGCAGCCCGACGCATGGTGGCATACTGGGTAGTGCCGTGGTGGCCGCGTCGCAGCATCGACTTGGAAATGCTGACGACCCGCTCGCGCTGCGTGACCGCCGCCGCCGCCGCCGCCGCCGCCGCTGCTACTGGGCTCTGTACTGGGCTACTGACCCACTGACCCACCGACTGCGCTGCTGCTCTCTGCCGCCCGCCGCCCGCCGCCCGACCCCTCTCAACGAGGCCATCCGCCATTTACCCACCCCCCGACGAGGCCCTCTCAGGCCCTCTTATCGGCGGCTGCGGCGGAGATCACTCGCCCTGCACCAGGTGCACCGCCCTAGCACCACCTCCCGGCTCGCATCTCCCAATGCGTTTGGTCAGCCATCGGTGCCATTCCCCTCCCTCACAAAGTCCTCTTACACATATCCTGCCTACCGACCCCCATTCCTCCTCCGCCGCCGTCGCGCGCTCCTCGCAACCACTCCCCACGCGCAACCACCCCCCCTCGACGGCCTCCGACGCTCCCAGCCAACGGAGCCTCCCCGGAGCCACTCACATCGCTCCGGCTGCAGGTCATCTGGCAGCGCGATTATCCTCGCCAGCACCCCTCCACGCGCCGCGCCCCCAGCCCTTATCCACCGCCATCGTCGACCACCACTGACCACACCCGTTCGCCGTCTAAACGCACCTTTGACACGCCCCAGGTCCCGTGACTTGCCCTCCTGCTCGCCCCCGGTGCTCCCTGTGTCTCGCTACCGTATATATTTTTTTCGCCAGCCTCGAGAGCGCGCACTGCTGTACAACCACGACCCCAGACGCCGTCGTTCGCCGCCCAAGTCATGCCCACACGGCTCCGAGGAGCTCTCTAGATCCCTTGACTAACACCAACTCCATTTGCGGAAACGGCACACGCGAGCCCCCCGCCACCCCAGCGAGACACAGACCTGCTGCTGCCATCGCCCAGGGACGCGCCTCCGTCTCGTCCTAGCCGCACTGTCCTGACCTCGTCCGCCCGGCGATGACGGCGCAAATCTTGTCCATGCATGCAGGGCACGCGCCGGATTTTGGAAAGCTTCAGACTCAGTTTCCCCAGAACATGGACACAACGACGGGCGCCGTCGAACCCCCAACCCCAGCCTCGCCCGACCGCGACGACCTTCGAGGCCGCCGGCGCGAACGGGACGACGACGGTGCTGACCACAATGGCGACGGCGCCGATGGCGACGCTACAGGCTCGTCGAGGAAGAGACGGCGGAGCAGAAAGGGTCTTGACAAGAAGTTCGAGTGCCCGCACGAGGGCTGTGGCAAGAGCTACTCGCGCGCAGAGCATCTTTACCGGCATCAATTGAACCGTGAGTGACCCTCTGATCTTGGTCTCGATCCTCATCTTGACGCCTACAGACAACCCCAAGCAGATCTACCACTGCGATTTCCCCGACTGCCACCGCTCCTTCGTCCGCCAGGACCTCTGCGCCCGGCACAAGGAGCGACACACGGCGCGCGGCTCGCAGCTGCTGCGAAAGGACACGTTCATGCACAACCTGAACCCCATCGTGACGGCTGCCATGGCGCCCAAGAACGCGTCTGCGAACAAGCTTGGCGGCATCAAGGGCTCCCCCACGGTAGAGATAGCCCGATGCGCCATTGCAACCAGCCCTGCTAACGCGCCCCAGATGCCGCAAGGAGGCGAGAGGTCTTTTGCCCTGCAGTCCCCAGCGTCGGCCGGCACCAACGCCTCTGTGCAAATGTCGCCGCCGTCCAACATGCCTCGCCAAGATTCGATGCACCGGGCGGGGAGCGACGACTCATATCGCGGCCCTGATGCTAAGCCCTACGACATGCAGTCCCAGGCCTCCGGGAATTTCGGACCCCCACCACGCCCCTCCACCTTCACTCCCTACAACGGGGGACGCCCACCTCTCCACAACTCCCCCCACGTGACCAATGGGAACTTTCAGCAGCGGCCCGAGCTGCGCGCGCAGACTTCGAATCTGTCGTCGTCGTATGGCTCCAACTCGCCCTACAACTCAGCCGCCACCCCGTCGCAGTCGTATCCCCCCTCGGCGACGTCCGTGAACAACTCTTACCAGAACAGCGCCAGCGGCAGCTATCAATCACAGGCCAGCTTTCCGCCTTTTACGTCGCTGCCGCCCCCAGAGTTCCCCCCGACCACCACTCCAGCGCCACGAGACCAGGAGAACCAGTACTACAATGGCACTTCTGGACAGACCCCCATGAACGGCGTCGAGGCCACGTCACAGCTCGACACGCGCATGAATGGCGTTTCCGAGGCCATGTTGGACCACACGCCGTCGTATGCCATTCCCATGTTTGGCGGCGAGGGCTACAGCAGGTCGCCGTTTGCCATGGCTGATGACTTCGCCGCGTGGCTCTTCAACGACTCCAACTTTGGTCCGGGAGCCTCGCCGATGGGCTACCCGAGCGGATCTGGCGTGACTACGGGTGCGGGTGCATCGTCTCAGATTGGTCTGCAGGCCCCCTACTTCCAGTACGATCCGTCTGTGACAGGCTTCTACAATACTCCAGCACCGCCATCGCACCCCATGGCCGTCAACAGCATCCTGGACACAACATTGCCCGAGTCTGTACTGTCTGAAGAGAAACGCAAAGATCTACTCGATCTGATCATAGGCCGCTTCAACGAGACCGACCACGCTCCGGTGAAGAAGCAGAAGGAGGAAATTCTCGAGGGGAACAAGGAGGACGACCATCACATCCTGAGCTTGCACATGATGCAGACCTACATCAGCTCGTACTGGGTCCATTTTCATCCGCAGCTTCCCATCATGCACAGGCCAACGTTCAACTCGTCGACCTGCCCTGATCTGCTTTTACTGGCCATCATGTGTCTTGGAGCGTCGTGCTTGGAAAAGAGCTATGGACATGAAGTGACCCAAGCTTGTGCCGCTCTCAGCGGTTTCCTGGCCTGGCACTTGCGGTGGGAGATCTTCATGGATGCCGACTTCCGACCACCGGCCAAATTGTGGATCTTCCAGGCGCTACTACTCCTCGAGGTGTTTGAGAAGATGTACTCGACCCGTCCGCTGCACGAGCGTGCCCATATCCACCACGCAACCACACTTACTTTGATGAGGCGTGGAAGCTCGCTGATCGGCAGGTCAGCTTTGGATTCGCCTCCCAGCATCAAGGACGGCAAAGGTGGAGTGAATGGGGGCCACGGCGGCAACAACTCTCCTGAAGAGTGGTGGTCCCACTGGATCACCAACGAAGCGACGCGGAGAGCTGCATTCGCAGCATTCGTCATGGACAGCATACATGCGACCATGTTCGGACACAGCGCCGTCATGGTTGCTCACGAAATGCGCTTGCCATTACCCTGCGACGAGGCTCTGTGGTCGGCCACGAGCAGTGCAGAAGTGGGCAGGGTGGAGGCCAGCTTGCACTCGAACGGTGTCAAACAGACGACTTTCCTCGATGGCCTTAAGAAGACGCTGAACGGACAGACTGTGAGAACGAACTCGTTCGGCCGCACTATCCTAATGGCAGGCTTACTAAGCGTGTCTTGGCATATGAACCAACGAGACCTCCAAGTCAGTTCCTTGGGTGTCTCTCAGGCCCTGGGAGGACGTGACAGGTGGCGAGGCTCGTTGACCCGTGCATTCGACCACTGGAGACAGGACTTTGACAGCTCGTTGAATCGACCAAACGAGACCAATTCAAGCTCCAACTCGTACTCGAACGGCATGGACGACGACGACGACTACATTTTCGAGTCACGAAGCGTTCTGCATCACCTCGCACACATGACAATGCACGTTGACATCGTGGATTGCCAGATCTATGCTGGCGCCACGCGATTGCTCGGTCGGTCGATTACACCGCAGGATTACAACGGGGCTCAACGACGGATGAAGGAACAGTGGGCACCGACGGCACGAGCACGAGACGCCACATTTTATGCTCTCCGCTTCTTATCCAAGGTTATGATTGTAGAAAAGCACTCGCCTTCAACAGGAAAGGAATACTCTGCGCGGGACGATTTCTTACTCAACAGGCCGTGGGTCCTCTACTTCGCCACGCTCATTGTCTGGTCGTATGGCTTCGCGCTGGACGGCCCTCTCAAAGCGCCGTACCAGCTCAGCAACCACGAGGACAAGATGAAGGACATGGTCGGCTACTTGAACCGGGTCGGCGGCGTGCCCAAGCCCGACGACCTCGCCAAGGTGGCGGACCGCAATGCTTGCGTTGGCATGCTCCTCCTGATGCGCGACATGTTCAAGAAGACGCGCTGGGAGTTACTGCACGAGGCCAGCAACCTGCTCACAAAGTGCGTCGACATGCTCATCCCCGGCGCGGGCAGCACCATGTAACGCTCCACGTCTCGCCTCGCACCCGACCTCTTCCGACATGAGATTCATTAGCATATTCAAGTTGATCCCGACGACATGCATGGCATTGCTTTTCTTCTCCCTCGACCACCCTTGCTATTCTTATTCTCTCCTTTAAGAATCCCTGCTTTTCAGCGACCATTGCAAAGATACTCCTGTTATGATTAGGTGGTGTTATTTGTATCATTAGGGCGGACCTGGTCCTGACGAACAACGGCGGTATTGGGTGGGTGGGAGGTCCCTTGTCCCTGGCTGGCGGGCATTGGGACGGTGGTGGGGAAAACGGTTTCGGTCCGGTCCAGTCCCTTCAGGCAGCAAACTTTATACCCAGGGCGGTGTTTCTCTCCAATCTCAGGTGGGCGGGACGGGAGTGAAATTCCATTATTTGTCTTTACCCGTGCTATTTGGTCATTCGTTGTTGGTGAAGTCGGCGGGATCGCTTGCATGGATGGGTGGGGTCTGGTGTGATGGGTATTTTAAAATGGGGCCCGAATTTAATGAGATTCTTATTTTTACTCTTATTTTTAATGTGGTGGAGCGCCGATGTGCTGCGGGGATGCAATTTCGAGAAGGTTATTTTGCCTGTTCGTGGGATCCCTGCCCTGGTGGAGGTTACCCCCACGTGAGATTGTTCAAGATCGGATCGGGGCACCTGGGCAGGGGTTTACGCACGTGCCGAACCAACATTGGATTGATCCTTTAAAAGGCCATGTCGGAGTTTTCGGCGGTCGGAGGTTGGACCGTTCGCTCCGACGTCAACACCAAAACAAGTCTCAACTCGCCTACACGTCCATCCCTTCTGGACCCACCACCACGTGCTCAAAATCGAAGTGTTTAGTACGAGAAGGAAGTTCTTCTCCCGAACTCAATCATGGCTTCGCGCTCCATTTTCTCTCGCAAAAAAGACCTCATATACCTCGTCTTCTTCCTGACCCATCTCCCCGTCATGCTCGGTTGGTTTTCCCTCCCTTAATTCCCTCTTCCCCCAAATTCACCCTCTTCATTGAAACGCCGTACACTCTTCTTCCCGCTGCAAGCTAACAGTATCTACAACCCACAGCCTTCGACCTCACATCCTACTACCCCACCTCCCTAAAACCATCCTGGATGACCGAAATCCGCACCTGGTACCATCTCACCTACGGTGACCGTTTCTTCTCTGCTGAACCACCGTACGTATCTCCCCTTTTCCTGACTCACCGCTATACGCCCTCACTTTACATCCCCTCTCTCCTTCCCCCTTTCTTCCCTCCTCCCCCCTCTTTTAAATCCTTCCTTACCCCTCCCTCCTCTCCCCCATCCCCCTTCCCCACTCTCAATCTACTTCTAACCAACCCAGTCCCTGGTTCCCCCTCTTCATACTCCTCGAACTCGTCCTCCACATCCCCCTAACCCTCTACCTCATCTCAGCCCTGCTCCACGACGCCCCGCGCACCCCTCTAGCCTTGCTCGTCTTCGGGCTCGAGACGAGCGTCACGACGGCTACATGTTTGGCCGAGATGCTTAGTTGGGGGGAACTGAGTAGCGCGCAGCGGGGCGTGCAGGGGTTGGGGGGTATGTATGGGGGGTATTTGGCCGTTGGTGAGTTTTGATTTTGATTTTGATTTTTGTGAACTGTGCTGACGGGGTAGGCTTGTTTATGACGGTCGATGCGTATGCGCGGCTGGATCAGATTCTGGCGAGGGAGAAGGGGTTGGAGCCCGTGACGAAGAAGGATCTTTGAGCGTTGGGGGGTGCGAGGGAGATAGGAGGATGATCGATTCGCATGTGCACGCACAGCGAGCATCACGGAACGGGTGGCACGGACAGTTCCTCTAGCAAATCCGCAAACTTGTAAATTGCGTCCCCCTATCAATGGCTATATCGCTGGCGTGTGCCTGAAGGATTCCTTCGATGCTTCTTTTCTCGCTTGCAAGAAAATTGAAAAGAAGAAGAATAAGGCCCGCTGTTTCCGATTCCTTGTGCCTGTCCGCTTTGCCATTCAAATGCCCGCCATACAACGCCAAGCGCTGGAAAAATGAGCAAGGGGAAGAAGTTGTGCTCGAGCACGCTAACACAATGAGCTCCACACTTGGAATGACTATCTACGCATCAGGTTTCTCTTTCAAACATCCCATCTTCCATCACTGTGGTCCGATCTTGCAATCTCCCTACTCATCGTACCACGGCGTTGACCTGCTCGCCGAGGACCCTTGCCCGCTCGGACCAATGCGGGTCATACTCTCTACTCAGCTCGTCCCCCGCGCCAACAACGCGCAGCAAGTCCGCAACGCCGAGTGCATTTTCTTCGCTGCCAAAGGCTCGCCCGCTCTTGCGGCTGGCCTCGAACCATTGCTCGACGGCATAGATCATCCATTTAACCAACAGCTTGCGATTGCGGCCGCCAAAGGGATGTTCCTGCGCGTACCAGATCGACTCCAGCGTCGCCACGACCGTCTCAAAGGGCGCATTGAGCGAGACGAAGACGTCTATGGGCCACGTGAGGTTGTTGCAGACAGTCTTACCCTCGTCGTCGGCATGGCTGGAAGCTCCGGGGCCGAACAACCCGCGACCTGATGTTTGCTGCGGCTCGTGCTTGTAGTACTGGATATCGTACTGCAAGAGCAGTTGGAGGATGATGTTGACTGGGAAGACATTTTCATTGAGATTGACCCGTCGACCAATCTTCTCCGTTTCGTAGGCCACGAGTTCCCAAGGTGCAGCTTGCTTTTCGGCGGCTGCACGCTCATGGGTGGCTTCAATCTCGTTGGTCCACGTGTTGCGGACGTTGGGGAGGTTGCGGTAGTCGGCGGCGTGGTAGATGTAGAGGCAGATGTCGTAGTATGCTGCTTGGTCGGCATAGGTGTGGTATAGCTAAAGAGACGAGTCAGTATCGTTGATAAGACTTAGCTAGGTGCGGACTTACGTCGTCCAGAGGCTGAATTTGTCCGTCCAGCGTCTTCAGTACCCCTTCCCGCCGTTCCCCAACCAGCCTGCTGTCGACCTTTATTCGCTGCAAAATGTCGTCCTGGATGTTTGCGATATCCAAGTGGTCACTGATACTCCTCAACAGCTCTTGGCGCGATTGTCGGTTGCGTCCAACTTCCGCGAAGCCGGTGCTCCGGGTCGATGCATAACCCCTCGCTCGACTGAGGTACTCGATCCGATTACCTAGAGGTATTTCGAATGGACTCTTTGCAAGCTGGAACTGTACTTCGGCGGCACTCATCCAGTCTTTGTAATGCGCATAGTACCGCCATAGTAGATCCGCATGCGCGATGTCATCCTCCGATTTCCGTCGCAGATAATCAACAACAAACGGAGAGTTGATCTCCAAAAGTCGGTCGGCCCAGTTCTTCTGGAGATACCAATCGTAGAGATCGTTCTGGAAGACCTCATCTTCGGAATTGTTAATCTGCTCGTAGGCCTCGTACTTGCGGCGGGAGATCTGCGAGACGACGCCCTCGGGGACGTAACCCTGATTGTTAGAAGCAAGGTCAACTGCTTCAATTACCTTGAAGATGAGGTTGTAGCAGGCTCGACGCTGTTCAAAGGCTTCTTGTCGAATATCGTTTCCGGGCTTGCCATCCTTGATCCAGGACAGGGCTTTATTGCCTCGGTCAAGTTCCGAGGCTACTTTGAGAACGAGCCGAATCGCACCTTTCCAATGTAAGCCAACGCTATCATTTACCAAATGAATACCCTCACCAGCATAAAACTCGAGCTCGATGTACCTGTCCACAGCAGCAGTCAGGTTTTCCATGGTCAAGCTCTTCGCCACCTGCTCAAACAATCTCAAGCTATCATTGAGTAGAAGACGCCCCCGCTCAGCGTTCGCGCCGACATCGATGGCTTTCTTCAGATTCTCCTGCGCTTTGAATATGACGACATCGTCTGAGCTGCAAAAGCTGCCGCATTTCCTTCGCAATGCTTCCGCGACTGTCTCGACGTTCGAGCCCTTCATGATGCTGCGGTTCACGATCGCCTTGACAAGCTCTTTGGCAAGGTCCTTGCCCTCTTTTGTCGAAAACAGGCCTTGGTAACTGAGCTTCTGAATCTTGCCTTGAGCATCGGCAGGTAGTAAAACGACGATATCGTCCAGTCGCTCCTCGAATAATACAAGCACAAAAGCTATTCCTTCAATCGCGTTATTAATGAGCTGCAGGAGACTCGTCAGTGCGCGATTCTCTCCCTGTAACTCGACTTCAGCCTGCCGTGACGTCACCCGGCCAAGCGCTTCAGGGCCGCCTAGACCCTCAATGCGGTGCTTGTTTTGCTCTAAAAATTCTTGTAGCTGGACCAAGGCCTTCTGTATATCTTGCAGCTTAGGCACCTGGTGCGCTGGTTGTAGAGAAAGTCCAGTCGCCGTCTTAACGGTCTTCGTGATGGGCGAATCCCAGATGGATCGGACCAGTCGCGCAACGTAAATAGCTATCCCGTCGTGTCGCGGCGATGCTAGGACGTTTTCAACTGAGATGCCATCCACTGAGGAGTTTTCGTTCAGCGTCGGCTTCCCACCCTGCTCTATAAATATCCTTCGAGCGGCTTCGACAATTTCAGGATCGGTGACCTTTGAAATTCGTGAATCTGGACCAATGTCGGAACCTTGGCAGCAAGCCACGGCGAGAGCGGTGGCAGCAGTCTCCGACCGACCGTAATCCAAGAGAATCTTTTTCACATCGACATCCCCTTCTTCACCTCCACCGTACTTCAAGATGGAAGCCAAGATGTCGACAAGCCGTCGTCGTCGGACTGTTTCGATACCGTTGTGGGTAAGAATGGCATACTCGGAAACGGGTTGGTCAAACTGAACGGCGAGCTCGTTGCCAAAGCCCAATGGTTTCCCGGCGGCCGAGAACGGTTCTGTGACTGAGCCGACATCCTGAACAGTGCCAGCAAGATTGAGCAACTGGCTTGTCTCAAGGTATCGGGGCCCCTGTGTCACACCCCGGCTGCTAATGATGCCAGAATGAGGCGCTGACATGAAGAGGGACTCGTTCCCCTCGGGTTGCTTGCGCACAAAGCAAAAGAAGGATCCTGGTGCATATCGATGGGCCCGGGTAGTCGTCATTAAGGACTGGGAGTTGGTGCCTTCAGGCATCATGGGTGCGTAACGCTGTACCTGATTCGATGGGGAAGGCGCCTGGGCCTGTCCGTCTGATGGAGGGAATCGTACATGTCGCACTTGCATGTTGTTCGGCGCTGCGGTGGGATCGGTATAGTAACCCCCAGATGTTGCGCTGAAGAAGATCCTGACACCGGTTGATGTTGTCGCCATCAACGAGACCTGGTCAGACTCGGGCGCTGTAATTGGGCTGATGCTGACGATTTGAGAATTGGGTCCTAGCAGCTCTGATTGGCGCACAAAGTGGGAGCAGTTTGTGCGAATTTGCGCGAGGGGTTTCGTGATGACGCATTTCAGCGCAGTCAGGTTCGGCATGTGGAAGACTCTAATGGTGCCGTTGGACGACAGACAGTATAAGAGGTTACGCGTGTCGTCTATTGCCATCTGTGCGACAGATGCGGTCTTCTGTGTGGCGAACAATGACAATGTGGGCAACGTCATAGACTGGGAGACATGATTGGTCTTGCTGCATTTACTCTGGAACCACGACTCCTCCAACTGGTAGTGCAACTCGTAGATGTCTTCGCGGTTACGCCCATCTGCGAAGAAGATGCGACCAGTCTTGGCGGAGCCTTCTATGCAGCTCACGATGAGACCCTTTACCGAGACAGAAAGCTTCGTCTGGTACAGCGTCAAGCCATGCACGCCCTCAGCCCCTCGGTGTAGCTCCACTCCGATGAGGAATATGTCTGCGATGGTCGCGACCACGAGCAGGTGGGAGATGGTGTTGAGGAAGCATCCTGCGCGCGGCTTGACAAGCTTGACGCTGATGATGGTGTTTGGCTGTTCTTCGTATCCCACAAGCTCGGGATTCGGATGCGTATAGTCCCAGAGGTAGAGCTGGTTGTCAATAGTGACCCAGGCGTGGTTTATCTCGGCGAACAGGCCCATGTTAGTGGACATCTGCGTCATGTTTACCTGCTCAAATATCCGCTCTGGTACCTCATAGGTCCGAAGCTTCTGAAAAGGCGTCCATGCAGGGCTCATGGACCGATCGTAGTCTCCGGATGCACCTTCTTTGTAGTTGTTAGTGTCGTGACACATGCGCACATGTCGCGCGACCACTTACGAGTTGAAATATAAGACTCTAGCTCTGGATATCGTTTGTCCTTTGCGAGCATATCATTAATAGTGCGGGCGGCGCGCTCTATTGGCGTGAGAGACGGTGCCGGCGCAGAGAGTGATGGAGGCGGTTGGGGTTGCTGCATGGACGAACCGCGAAACAGCCCCGGTCGGCCTGGCGCAGGCGTCGCGATGAAGGCGCCCGGTGTGGGCCTCTGAGGAGTGGCGGGCATCATGTTGCGAATGGGAAGAGGCAAGAGCGAATCGAGGTGTAGAGGAGCGGCCGCCTGAGAGCGCAGTCGAGGGCGAGGACGAGGTTGAGCAGGAATTAGGCGCGCTGACCAGACGACATGGACAAGAAGCGGGTCGCGAACCGGGGGGAAGGCGGTCCTGTTGTGCGAAGACGCAGAGTGAAGACAATACCAGCGCCAATTGCGCGAGTGAGGGTCGGCGGGTTCCAGCAGCAGCGCAACCTCTCACTGTTGTCTGCAACAAAAGTTCCAGCCGCGCCAAGCTTGGAGCTCGGGCGCGTCGCGGGCTAGCCGCATCGGGCACCAAACATGGAAATGTCGTCGAGCGCAGTGGACTCCGGTCAATTGCAGCTTGCAGACGCAGCTAATTACTCGCATCTCACCATTAATTGAGCCAGTCTTGTTGCGCCCATCCTGCGCCTTCTTCACACTCAAGCTTTACAGGCACCCATAACAGCTCCAGGCCCCAGACCAACCCTCGCCCATCATGTCGCTTTTCCGCCTCAGCCTCGTCCGCCTTCCTGCCGCTCCTTCCAGATGTCTCCGCACTTTCGCTACCAGCTCTCGTCTCGCCAACGAGGCCCCCCAGGGTACCGTCCTCCCCCGCCTGCAAGCCGATCTGAAGACAGCGCTCCGTTCAAAAGACAAGCTCCGCCTCACAGTCCTGCGCTCGCTCCTCGCCGAAATCACAAATGCATCCAAGACGCCCAAGCCCATCGCCAACGACACGCACCTCCTAGCCCTGCTCCAGAAAACCATTGCCTCGTCCAATAAAGCCATCGACGAGTTTGAGGCGGCGAAGCGGCAGGATCTGGTGGACAAGGAGAAGGCCCAGGTTGACGTCTTGGAGGGCTATGTAGATGAGATTCCCAAGTTAGGGGCAGACGAAGTGGATAGCATTATCAAGGACGTGGTCGAGGGCTTCGCCGAGGGGGAGCGCAAGTTTGGGCGCGTTATGAAGGAGGTTGCGCGCAAGATTGCTGGAAGGCCTGCGGATATGCAGGAGGTGACGCGGAGGATAAAGGAAATGGTTCCTGAGAAATGAGCTAGTCACGTCGAGTTGAGGTCCACTGTAGTCTGGAAGAGTGTATTATATGTATAAGACGTACAACAATATAGAAGAAGCATAAGTTATGCTAAAAGAGAGCATTTGGAGCAATGGGTTGGTAGTCGTCGGAGGGTTTGGCTCAATACGCCATATAGGAGAGCCATATGCGTTTCTACAAAAGCCTGATCTCCATTTGTACACGCTCAAAAGTCCTCCTGTACCTGCAATGCGAGTTCAGCATTATTGACTACCAGAGGTGAGTTACCATACCTTCCCCTTCTCCAATAGCTGTCGTGGAGTGTCCACTTCGATTATGCATGTCTGCAGTACACTAGCTGAAGTTGCTCCTGCTTGCCAATCCCAATAGAGCGAATGCCAGCACTGCAGGTGGAAGTATGAGCACATGTCATGTCTTTGGTTGGAGCGATTTGCCCCATGCTCGATGTCCTTGGAGTTGCCCTCTCCCAGACTTGGTGTGGTATCTCTGGAGGACAGTGTTTGGTAGGCAAGCACAGACGGGAATTGAACAAAGTCACCCCGTCTCTGCTTAAGTTGCCGTCTCTGGGGCGCGGAGCCGGAAGAGATAGGGACGCCCTTGTTCATACACATGCCTAGTGGACACAGTGCCACACTGGCTTCCGTTATGCGTACATGCGGGCCGACGTCCCAACGAGCCCAGCATCGTCTGAGGGAGTGGAACGTTCTTTGTCACTATCAAGTGTCCCGAGGTATTTGCGAGGCACTCTGTCCGGTGAGAAGGTTGCCCAAGGCCGCAGAATGTGGGTGATGGGGATGATGGTGGCATGGCAAGGCTGGGGGTGTGGTCGCGACTCGCGTCATCCAATGTCGTTCCGGTCTCGCCGCCGTTGACGTCACACGCCGCCTCGTCCACCATGCATCTCGTCTGTTACGTCGCGGCCACACGACAACCGGGAGGGATGGCCTGTGTAGAAAAAGCAACAGTCCCGGTGGCTTCCCAGCAACTGTCGCTGCCAGCTTCGTGTGGTGCCCGATTGGGTTGTCGTCGCCGTCGCCGCAACTCTGGCCTCTGCCCAACGCTGCGCCCAAGAGCACCGCACTGTTTCACTTTCGGTTCGGCGGGCACTGGCTGCGACAAGCAACGACACCTGTGCGGAACTGGACGTAGTTTAGCCAGTGAGGGCGCGGCCAGCCGGCCCACGGATGCAGGGCTCGACCGCGTGCAACGATGACGAAAGCTTTACTGCAGCCGCACTGCAGGAAGTTGGCCGCACTCACACCTCCAAGGCCCACATCTGGCCCTCAACCTGACCGCCCAGCATCCAGAGCCCATTAATACCATTGATCTCTGCCGGCCGTGTCCTCCCACTTAAAGTCGCTTGCCCATCGTGTCACCGCTCATTCCTCGCCCGTCTCCTTCCCATCCACGCCATCCACCTGCCCCGCATCCGCCACTGACCCCCTATCCGCCCATTAACCGCAATCATGTATCGCTCCTCTACGGGAGACCTCAGCTTCCACGAGGATCCGCCAGTCCGTGAGCGCTGGGATCGTGATCGCTTCGAGCGCATGAGGGGAGGAAGAGGCCGCGACGAGCACGACCATTTCCGCTTCCAAGAGCACGAGCGGTATCCCGGAGTTCACCGCGACATTGACATACACGAAGACATCGACCGGCGCGGCGGTCGCAGCAATGTCATAGAGAAGGAGCGCTTTCGCGAGGAGGATAGATTTGATCGACCCTCCCGTCGCCGCACCGAGCTGTTCGAGGAATCTACTCCATCCGAGGTAGCGAATCGGGCTCTCGCCCCTTATCGACGCAAGTCAGTCGTCGAAAAGGACATCGACATCTCCATCAGACGCCCTGCGCGACCTCAATACATTCGAAGACAGTCGTCTCTCGATACTTTTGATCGTCGCCCTCGTCCCCGCTACGAAGAGTATGAGTACGAACGAGAGCGTGAGCATGAGCGAGATGAATGGCGACCACCCACCAATGTGCCGATTCCACTTCCCATCCGTGAACGCCGCCGCTCTCCTCCCCGCTATCGGGAGGAGGACTTCGAAGAGGTCCGCTACCGAGACATAGAGCGAGAGCCAAGACACGAAGAGTATCGAGAGGTGGAGATCAAAAGGGAGAAGAGCAGGCACAGGAAAAGCAGAAGCAAAGCATCCAGGAGTGTTGCTGCAAGCTCGCACCGAAGCTCATCTTCGTCAAGTTTCGAAGAGGTCGAGCCGCCAAAAAACCTTGTCGGCAGGAAAGGAAAGACTCGGTTGCCGAAACGTCTTGTGAAGAAGCAGGCCGTCATTGAGCTCGGCTATCCATATGAAGAAGAGGTACGTTCGCATATACATCTAAACAGCATTTCCTAACCTGTCACAGGAGGACTTTATTATTGTCAAGCGAGCTCTGGAAAAGGACCACATCGATGAGATTATCAAGATAAGTGAAAATTACAAAGAAGGTAGATACGCCCCGGGTGGTACTTGAAATACCAGCTAAGCGGACTTTTAGTAGAGCGGACTACGTACGTGTATGAAGACAAGACTGTCATTGAGGAGGCAGCGCCTCCGCCACCTCCACCGCCTCCAGCATTTTTCCCTCCGCCAGAATTCCCTCCGCCACCCCCAAGCGTCCATTCGCACCATCCGCCGCCACCCCAAAGTGTTCATTCGCACCATCCGCCGCCACCTTCAAGCGTGCACTCGCACCATCACAAAGCGCCGACTATACGCACTCTTTCTCCACCTCGACATGAGATATATGAAGAGCGCATCGAAGAATCCAATCACATTGGCGGCCCTCTGACTGTTCTCGTCCCAGAGGATCGCTACATGAGCCGATCAGAGCGCGACATCAAGGAAGAGATTCGAGCTCTGGAAACCGAACGGCGTTTGCTCAAGTACGAGCGAGAGGGCGACTACGAAATTATCGAGCGACGGGATCCTCGCGAGAAGATTGTCCGCATCGAAAAGGACCGAAAGGGTAGGTTGGCCCTTGTCCGCTCTCAACATTAAACACGGCATTGATATCCTGGCTAGTGAGGAGGGAACCCAATCCGAAGCTCGTCGCGGCGATGATGGCCACCCTGTCTTGAGCGACCCTCGGCACGACCCAATCCATCCAGACAGACATTCCAGTGTGTTCCATTCATACATAGTCAAGAAACATCTCTACGATAACGGCTGGACCTTTTCGATTCGATTTTGAGATTTCAATTTACAAGGTGCTTTTATAGGGCCATTTGCATCTCAACGGAGGGTGTGGTGGATTGGCGCTATTATACATTAGTTTTTGGGCAGGATAGTTTGGCTTATTTCATAGGGACGCAGAGAGGATTGTTAACGAATGTAACGAGAGCAAATGAGTTGAAATATATGCTCCTCTACACAGTGGCCAGTGCACTCGGAATGAAAGTCCTCTTGGCAGCCCAAGCTCGGAACCGGCTGCCCCAACCTCTTCGCGTTCCGATGACAACATCGGACAATCTCTCCCCCAATGCCCATTTGCATAGAATGCCGCAACCCCGTAAAGACGCTCTACACGACGTACAGCAAGGCCGATGATCGCGCACTCGGAAAAGGCGTGCGACTAACGCAATGCCCGCGATGCAAAGTGCGCCGCCTCTCTCGACGGCACCTCAGATACTAAACCTCGCAGCGCTTCGCGGACAAGTATGTCGAGCATGACTTTGTCATCCTCTTCATAGACCTCGTCTTGATCAAGCCTCAAGCAAGCTTCTGTCCCCCGGTCCTCCCAAACACATGGCTAATCCCCCGCAGGTCTACCGCCACCTCCTCTTCAACCGCCTCGGCCGCGACGACGACAAATTCGACGTACGTTGCGCGCTCTCTCCCCTCTCTTCTCCGCTAACTCCCCACAGCGCTCCATCCTCCGCCTTGGAATTCTCCTCCTCCTCTTCGACGTCTACCTAACCTGGGCACGCATCGAGAAACTATCTCTGCCGCACCCCCCCTCCTCCACCCAACCCCCACCCACCAACGCCGCACTCCTCGAAGCCCAGCCCCTCGTGCTACAATATCTCTTCTTCCTCCTGCTGGTCGCGAGCTCGACGCTCGCCTTCCACCTCCCCATCCGCCTGCTCTGCTCCGTCAACTCTGCGTCCCTGCCCGCCGGCACACCGCGCGCCGTGTGGAGCGCCCTCGTGCCGCACTACCCGCTGCCGGTGCCACTGAGTACCGCGCTGCTGGTCAGCTCGTGCACAAAGTTGTTTCCGATTCTGCTCATCATCTGGGACTATGATTTGCCGTCGAGCGCCACGGCTGTGAGCTGGGCTGTCATTGTGAATAATGTGGCTGCGCTGGAGATTCTCATGGACTGTGGCTATTTGCGGGCCGCGGTGCTGGTGGGTGCTGGGGCGGGGTTGAGGAGCGTCGTGGCGCATTTTGTGCTGAGGGGGGTGGGGTTGGGCACCAGGTGGGGGGATGGAACCGAGGGGTTTGGGGATGTGGAGAATTTGATGGGGGTCGTGGATTGGGGGAGGAGAGTGTGGGGGAAAGGGTGAGGGAGATGATGTGTGTTAGCTGCTAAAGCCATCTTCCATGCATATGTCAGTTTATCTCGTCTCGTCTGGGGTGATGCGATGCTGAGTTGTCTGGTTTGCACACTGAGTGCTGTGTTTTGTGGAAAATGCTTCAAATTGTGATGCTCAGTGTATATTTACAGCCCGTGTGAACTCCATAGCCTGCCTGAATCTACACAGTAATACAATAGGCAAGCGCCTAGCAAATCCTCACAGGATCCTTCCATAAGAAATCCTAATGTCAGCCTTTCACACGAGGCTCCTTTCATGACAGTCAACATATGCTCATGTAGATTCAGATGACGTTGGGCTTTTCGTCTCATTAACCCTTCGACTCCCCTGGTTCCCATCTTCTCGTATGCGCAGCCAACGGCCCCCTTATTCCGGTCTTAGATCCGAGCGGATGGGTGATATGAGCGGGTGAAGTTGCGCTAAAAACGTAATGACCCACATGAGGTACATTGCAACAGCGGAAAGGACGAGGGTGGAGCGCCACACACTGTGATTCGCGGTCAGCGCGGGCGTTTTCTTGCAACAGCAGCGGTTGATTGAGACATCGCGAGACAACTGGAGGATGTGTATTCTGCCCTGTCTTCGGCCTGCAGGTTTGGCCAGGGCTATGTTCACGGCCAAGGACACGTCGGCTTCGCAGACGTGCAGGAGGTTGCGGAAAGGCAGGACCGGATCAGGGCAAGGCAGACTCACGTCTGGTTCTCTCCTTTCGGAGCGGCAAACCATGCTCCACCGCAGAAGAGGGCGACGACGATTAGGCCTATGAAGGGCGCGAATCTGTGCCTGGTTAGCTATGCGGAACTGCATTGGGGCTTGGGCTGTCGTACCCGTTGGCCATGATAGGCTAGGCTGCAGCTCTGCGTGAGGTGAGAGAGAAGAGGCGACGTGAATGGGCTCGATATATATGCAGAGGCGTGTGGGCTGGTCGGCGTCGTGTCGAGGTAGCCTTGAGCTTGAGCTCTCCAGTGAATATGACGCGAAAGCCCGAAGATGCATGCTGACCTAATCAATTCGGTCTAGTTATCACGCTTCTGGCTAGCTTAGCATCCTCTCCCAGGTGCTGCACCGTCCGTCCCTCGACCAACTCTATCCTGACTTCATTTCACGCTCCAACATTCTCGATTCCCGTGGTCCGGCTGGTACGGATCAGAACAGCGCCCTGTCATGGTTTCCCTGTCTTCATGCCGCCATCTACTTTCTTGACATGGTCTGCATGCCGATCAACGACCCTGACACGGGACCTTTCGCCTCACTCTTGCGTTCTGTCTGCCGTACCAGACTAGACACAACTGAGGATCATCGTTTCGTTTGTTGTTTCGCCACTTCATTCTCTTAAAGGGTCAGACCTCTCCAGTTTCATCCTGACTTTGTCTTCGACTTCATATTTATTTCACATTATTCTTAACGGAGACCCTGGGAATGCTCTTCTCTTCCCTTTCACGACTTCACGAAGCAATCCAAAGAAGCTCTTCACGTGCAGGCAGGATGATGGTGAGAACTCGACCGGACTTTTGCCTTGCCGTCGCCCTTTCGAGGAAGTTATGCGGGGCACCTGCGCCAATTCCTCGTCCTAGGGCCTCTTCAGCTGGTCAAATTTCGACCTGAACTTCCAGGTTCTAAGCTGTGATCCTTCTCTCTGGTGTAATAAAATGGTTGGAAGAGCCGCAGTCCGGTCAGCCGAATATAGAAATGGTCCTCGCTTACCTGCATAGACTGCAAGGACCACAGCGCATGAACTGCCCACACAACGTTCGTCAAAATGTAAGTACATGTTTGCATGTTCTGCTTTTGGTTTTGGTTTCATTTCCTAATTATGCTGAACGTCTTCAACTCGTTTGCCGGTACCAGACGCTGATTGATGGTAAACAGTACAATGTTGGGGCAACCAATTACGGATTGGTCCGTTTGTGAGCCAATGAACTCTAGAGGATTCTCAGCCCTTCAAGGTTGCACGCAACTCGATCTCAAATGATCCAAATGGTGTCTACCTGGTCTTCTACCTGTGGTGCCTGGTCTCTACCAGCTCTCCGCTTTGTTTTGATCTCGAATGTATTGTAGACGGAAGCCTTCTGGAAGACTGGTCCGGAGCATATGTGACGAACGGAAATTCCAAGGCCCTTCACCGCTTCCCGATTTCGGCCGCGCTTCTTACTGGTAGCCAACCGGACCCCATGTTCTGATGCACAAGATGTCTAGCTACAGTCACCCATGATCTCCCTGAAGCCTTGGTGCAATGAAACCAAGGATGTTGCAAACCTCTGGGCCCGGTATCAACGTCGGAATCGAAAACAAGACACCAATAGAATTTCTATGACCGTGTTGCGGTGTAATTCAGCATTTCACGCGTCGGATCGTGCAGTGAACTGGTGCATGAACTTGAGTACCCTACCAACGCAATTCTGGCCGGAGAGAAGCCCGTAAAACTGGGGCTTCGACCCGAGCGAATCTTTAGTCTCCACGCCGAACATTTACTGGATTCTAAACAATCCTTATCGTCTAGCAGATCGCCTCACTTTTTTGAGTGGCGGTTTGGACACAACCATACACAAGGATCCTTTCTCAACACACCCTGGAGAAAAGACTTTTCCCCAATTGATCACCTCGATATTGCGTTCTACTGACTCGTCGCCTCGAGTTACCAATGGAAAAAGCGCCATTACAACCAAGGTTTGGCGTTGAACAGGTGTCAGGCATCAGCTTCACTAATTCAATACGCTGGCCGGTCCTACCCACTGGTCATGCTGTACGACTGTACGACTGTTGTACGTGGACAGCATATGCGACACTGAGAAACGGTTGTGAATGCTGTGGATAATCAGCGCCTCTTGTCTGGTTCGCCTGGGCAGCTGTTGTCCTGAGAAGCTGGTGTCGAGTGGCTATTGAGTGACAGTCTTCCATTATATTAAAGACACGTTGCCTTGCGCCTCACCACGTCAACAAGTTCAAGCCTCGCAGAGTCCGCATAGTGCGTCTGCCGGTTATGCTGGCCCATCTTCTTAGACCCCTGACACTTACCGGATGGCTCGTGGACAGTCTCGCCTCATTACGCGCGTTCCAAACCCATGACTCCGGGAAGATCGGGTGCCGCTCTCGTCACATGTGCGCCACTACGGACCTCTGCCGCTTAATGTCAGCCATGGCGCATATATCTTCGTCAAGCTTCCGAAGTAGAGGTGTCTAAGTCCTTCAGATTCTCTTATCTACTCAAAACTTGATATGCATAACTAGATTTGCGATGGATTTGTGTCCAGACGATCTTGTTTTGGTCGACAAGCCCGCTACGATGACGCTGGCATCTACTCCACCAGCTCAAGAGCCTGTCACGGAGCCAAACCATGATGCGTATACGCTCCATGGGATGTCTATGCCAGGCAGATTCGACTCAGCAGCGAATCCATTGAAATGCAACGGAAATTGTGAGGCTTTCCGTCCTGTCAGTCTGTTCGATATTCCGAGCAGAGTCAGGAACGAAAACACTTTCTCACCTGATTGTCCTGGAAAACCACCTCAACATGAAAATGGCCCCAATTGGAAATGCTGTCTGTGTGGCAAATGCAGTAGCCTCAGGGGTCAACTACCCCAAAACCACTCAAATACGCCCCCTAGTTTAGACGCTCCTCCGCCTCCTCCTCCACCGCCGCCGCCGCCGCCGCCTCCTCCTCCTCCAGAAACATGGAACCCATATTTGAACGGCCCACCGCCATTGAATGGGAACTTTCAGGCCAGTCCACCGCCACCAGTGAGTGTCCTAGAATGGATTTGAAAGCATCACTCTTGCTGACTTGTAGCCGCCCCCTCCTCCTCCTCCACCCCCACCCCCTCCTCCTGTGAGAACCACCAGCTCAACTCTTTGTAACTATAGTCACTGACAACACAGCCACCACCCCCACCCCCGCCTCCACCCCCGCCTCCAGTAAGTGCCTCTTGTACCTGATCGAAGCTTTATTCGAGGCTAATCACTAGCGATCAGCCGCCGGCGCCGGAGTACATGCTGGATCCTCACATCGAACCATTCGGCCCTCCGAAACTAGTCGACCAGATCTCGAATCCGACCGAGTTCATTCCAATACACTACTCTGGAGACCCTATTCCTGACATTGGTAAAGTGGTTCGGATCACAACCTTCAAGCGCCATGTGTTCCTTGGATTGAATCGGGCACAACAGGCCGACTTTGAAGAGTTCTCTTGGGTAATCAAGTTCACTGATGCAGAGACATGGAACCTGAGGCCTTCGGCAGCTTCTCGCAAGAGCATGTCCTTGACGCAGGCAGCTGCAAACGGGGATGCTTTCCTACCACCGATCGAGACTCCAAATCCTGTCGCACAGGATGTTCCCAAGGTTTGGGCATCCGGCGCTCTAACGACTCCAACAGATGATGACATTTACGACTGCACTGCGGGACATCAGCTCGAGGATGACTATACTGGAGCCTGTCATCACTGCACTGATGCCAAGTCTGAAGCTTTAGACTCGACGTCTCTGGTCTACTACATGGTCCTGTCTACCACCCAATCGCGAGACGATTACATGGAGATGAAGAATGATGATAGCCGAGGAAGACAAATATATAGGCTGGTCAAATGTGGCAGTAGGGAAGCAGCTGTGGCAGAAGCGTTCTATGCCGCAGGTGTTCAGAGATGGAACGTTGTTTTCTCCTGTGTGATGAAACTCGGCGAGACGTTTGAGGAACGTCGATTTGCAATTGCCGAGAGAGTTGAAGAGCTTTGGCAATTGGCTGAGGAGTCTAAGGATGGAAGCAAAGTGAGGGTCTTTTATTAAAGAGGGTTAGCAAGATTAGGGTGACAGAATGACAAGAAAGAAGAGAAGGAGCTTGCGCTCAGTCAGCTTGGGACGACGTAACATGCACCCATGGGACTGAGTATTCTACTTTGGGAGGTTTTTTGCGCTTCAAGCTATCGAGCATGGAAGGGCCCAGGAAAGACCCCCATCGAACGCGGCCCCTCGATTACAGCGGATAGCCCAATGTAGCGGATCTGCTGCTACCCCTCCCGACCGTACTGATGACTGCTTCCGAGCGGCCCTGCTGGACATGCACGATCAGATTAGTGCATGACTACACAACGCCTGTCGGAGCGACCTCATCAGAACGGGGGGCGCTAGGAGGATTGCACTCGTGTGGAGGCCATGGTCAGATGCAAGTGCTCATTCGCTCCAATCACTGAACGACACGCATGCGTTCATTTTCGTTACACAACCGTCGTTTATGCCACTCGCCATTGCTTCTATGTCGGATGCACACTCCATATTTCTTCGTTTTGTTACATGATTATCTCCATAGTGGTGAGTTGTAACTTGAAGTAGCTCATGGGGAAATAGCACGAGCCGGCGAGGTATGAGTGGCGACTTTCCCAAATATTCCTTATCGGCTTTCCCTCGTTTGCATATTAGATAGCACAAGAATCGCTTAGTTCAAATTGAGCATTTGAATCAATAACCAGTGTTGATTGAGTTGTCAGGGCAGAACGGGTGGCGATATCGGAGGCTGTTCCGGCAAAGCATATGCAGAGACTTGGTGGCTTGTGCACACCGAGTAGAAGGTCGACAGTTCCGAAACAAGGCATGGTGCATGCAGTAAATGATGGATTTCTCCCGAGGTACACAGCTCTGAAGGCTGAAGCCTCACTTTCAAACCCCGGGCAATGTCAAGCGACCCAAGACTTTGGACAATCCGATTTTCGGGGCCATTGAGGGATTCACAGCAGCGGTAGCAGACGGAACCAGGCCGGAAGACAGTCTCAGAGTCTACTCCACTCCCGCCCGGCGAGCGAAAGTCCGTGCTCTCCATCGACTAAGACACACCAGCCCTCTCCACCGTCACCACCTTCACCCGCGATGGCAGCCTTGAAGGCGCCCTTTGCATACTCCAAGACATCGGCGTCAAAGCTTCCTGGTTGGAGCCAGACTGCGGGAACGCCGGCCTCTTTTGCCTCTTTCAACAGTTGCTTTGTTACAGCAGGTGGAGTTATCACCGAGAGGCTCGTGGACGCCGCGTCGGGCAGAGACGCGGGCGAGGCAACGGTATCGTGAGACTGCTTGAGCACCGTGATAGTGGGCGAGCGCGGGTTGAGCGGCGTAACGGGCAGCGAGTGCTGGAGATACCATGCAAACACTAGACGGCGTCAGGAATGAAGATAATGAAGCCACAGTCGTCCTCCCCGATGGGGCCGGATTGAAAACGCGCCTTTGTGCCCGTATTTGGCCGCATCGGAGCTGGCCCCAGCGACGGCAAAGCGCGGAGAAGAAAAGAAGGTCTTTAGAGCCACCTCCATCTCGGACATGTTCTTCTGTCGGCGTGTCTGTGGCATTGGAGTGGTGAGTAGGTGGGACCATGGGCGGGGTCACGGCATACCACCACAGCATCTCTCGCTGACACAACCGAGGCTCGCATCGCGTCATTCTTTTGACCTCTTCCCACCTCACCCCATCACCAACCCACCTGAACTCGCCCTCTCTCAATTGCGCCCTCTCGACCAATGTTGCGCCCAAATATCACGGCTGAGGGGCCGTCAGACGTCTCCGGCGCCACCCAGCTCACCCATCGCGCCTCTTTCTCCATCGGATCCGACCTACACCCACGGGACGCGTCCCTGAATTCCAATTGAGCCAAGTTGAAGTCAGCAGCCCTGTCGATGTAATATCATGCCCAGTGCTCGACAAAGACCTCAGTTTGCCTTGTCGCCTGACTCGGCTCTCAGTCACCGGAGACTGCGTCACTCTGGCCGGCACCCTCCATTACCCCTTTCATCGCCCCAATTGATCGGCTTTCGCGCGTTACGGCTCCTGAATGATACTCCGCGTCCATGGAAGGTTGTGGACGTTGACCTGCCTTTGAGGCGCTATCATTGGTTGCCTCGTTGCCTGATCCTCAGCCGCGTGCACATTGCTTCTCGCCTTCGCTGCACATCTTGCCTGGCTGAGGTCCAAACAGTTCCTCGCCCCAACCATATTCCTTCTACATTCCTTTATGGAACATGCCTGAATCAAGCTTGACCGGAAAAGAAGTGGAGCCATGCTAAACCTCAAGCCTGGGTCGATGCTTTGCTTCATTGAAACGCCCGACCTGACCTGGTGGGCCATGAAACCTCCAAAGAACACCGAATACCTTTTCAACACGATGGTCGGACGATGGCGCCAAAGCTTCACCTGGACAACTGCCGAACCTCAACAACCCTGGCAGGAAGCCTCATTCTATTGACCAAGCGTTGGTTGTAAAAGAGCCAAGACGTTCATTTCCTCATAAATGATATTGGGTTGGCTTAGACGCCTCCATATCTGGAGGTCTTCGCCTCCGACAATGGAGGCATGTAAGCCAGCATTTTTGGCACACCGGAAAATCTTAGATCCTCAGTGAAGAAATTCTGAGATTGTATCGAAAGCATATGGTCTTCAATTCTTCATCCCACAACGCCATCGACAAATCAACGCACTAGGACGCCATCCTCCACGAACAAAGCCATCAACTGCGCTGTACCGAACTCCTTTTTGGCGGTAGTTATGATGTCTTTGCGGGCTCACGCTTTTGGTACCGAACCAGACCCTTCTCCCGATTAGATCCTCAGTGAGGCCCTGTTTATTACATGATCTTCGTCAATTAGCTAACGTGTTCTACCACTCATCCACCACCGTACTAAAATCGAGTAAGCTTCTTGGTCAATAGCGCTACAATAACAGAATCAATTAAGCTAGGATATTAAAGAACTCCCACTTCTAAAATAGTGTTATTCAGTATCTCTTGAAGATCCGAAGCAGCTGATGGTCCTGGCTCGACATCGGGGAATTTTAGCTCTATAGGAACATAGGGTCTAGCTGGATAATGCCCAAGTTGACGATTCTCCATGACATAACCGGTCATTGCCCACCTACGATTTCGTCAGCGTTATGCCTTTTTACCTCAGGATTGTTAGGATGAGTCATTACCAGCCATACATATCCGCATTTCCCACGATTTCCATAGCCGGAAGGGGCGCCCTCTCTTTTGCCAGCATCTTAATTGCGCTGGGCGTCGAGACGTATTGTTGCCCCCATTGTCCAAAGTCGTGCGTCATGTGATGAACGAAACGACCACCGTCGGACCTTTGTGGCCATCGGCAGATGTCTTGCTTCATACATAGGGCGGAAGTCAAGTATATTGCTCGGTTCTCGTAGTTTGAGATGTCAAAAGGGTCATGACTAACCAGACCCTCGGACAGTGCGTTCGATAGTGATCGTAGTGCGAACCACGAGTCGCCTAGTGGATCGAATGTAACTTAGCATATGTAGAGATGGCCTATGACTATTTCTAGGGTTTAACTCACAAAACATCAAAGCATCATGGTCGTCTTCGTACCGATTCACCGTGACGATGTGGCCTGGGTATTTGGCACAGTCGTCCTTATTCTCATTCGCCAAAGATTTATCGTGGCAAAAGATCTGCGTGTTTTTGCTGTGGAACCACCACCCGTTGCCGAATGTGTAGAGACTCCTGAAGTTGGCCTGTATCTGATCTCGGTTGCGTACCTAGTAGCAAGATGTGAGCTAAGAAGAGGTATTAACATGTAATCGAACAGGATCTGTACCCAAGAAGCCGGAGATCTGGACACATATATGTTAGTCCTATAACACTATCATATATTAGATTGAGCCATACCCAATGTAATCAACTGCTACCGCTCCATGCCAGTTGATATCGAAAGAGCTGGCAATGCCTGTGATGGTGTCCTTCTCTCCCAGTGCATCTTTAATAGCCTTTTTCTCTCCATCAGTGCAACCATGCCATCCGTACAATCGATATAATACACCAACGTCACCAGATGGCTTGGGTTGCGGAGTGTCTGGTAGTACAGTAGTGTTTGTTTGCGCTCGAACAAATACGCAAGTGAACAATAGAGCGCTAAAGAACAATAGACGGATCATATTGCAGTTTTTAGCGAAAGTATGAAGACTGAAGGTTAAGCTGTGACCAAGGGCAACAGGTAATACTTATGTAGTTTTTCTAGGTACTGCTTGATCTGAACATACCATATATTTGTTGTTACAGCATCGCGTTTCGAACTGAGATTGTATGATCCGCCCTAGCATCCAATGTCTTGGATACACCCAATAATTCGCTCAGTCACCCGGCAACAACCTCGGCCACTCTAAAATCGCCACGAGCGCTGCGCCGCTGCCTGCAGCACGTTGGAACAACGCCCGAAACATATACGCCCGAAGCATATACTGTGCCTTATATCCTGTCGCCTGTGCCTTAGCTCCTGCCACCTGCGCTTTAACTCTCGCCGCCTCCGCCTTGTACCCCGCCGCATGCATCTTACAGCCCGCCGCTTCGCCTTACATCCCGCCACCTACGCCCAAATACCTTCACACCCACCGACTGAAGTAAGGTTGACGTGCAGAGCACCAAAAAAGCTTTCACAGCAAGCCTCGACCAAACATCAATCATTTGGATTGCTATTCTTTAGCTGAAATTATGACGACATCGACCCTAAACCCCAAACGTCGGCTTTACGCCGAAGATACCCTAAGCGAAGTGGTTTATCATCTATGGGCGTACCCCGAGGCACGAGCTCCGAAGACGACTGTGTACTTGAAGACTAATATTCCAGCGATGGTCACATACGTCTTAGGACCGACCTGGAAGACTGAAATTGGGTCCGGAAGGATGCTAGACATACCTACAGCGATGTGGACAGATGCTGATGAGGTCTCACTGGCTTTGCGCATCCTTCGTGCGGGCGGCGCCGTAATTGACCTCAGCGATGCGCGGGGGAATCTGGAGATGGCGGAGGTAGTAACTCAAAGTGAATGGACCGAGGCTGAGAAACGACAAAAGTACCTTTTCGGATGGCCTGAGTCTGGAGGAGTCTGGGTGCTGGGCTTGCCGAAGTGGGCTGAGCGTGATCCATTCGAATGGCCCCCTAAGCGAACGGGGGCATTACCGCGACATTACGACGGATCGTTGGATTGCAGTCCACTGAAGAAAATTGAGAGCATGGAAGAATTCTGCTCGGCTTTGAAGAAACTGGGAGCGCAATACTATGATAATGCGGATATCAGCGACGAGGTCAGGGAGTTTGGACTGCTTAAGGAAGAAACGATTTTGTATAAGAAAAGCCTTGACATGACGACGTCACAAGGTTGCAACTTTGAGGAGACAAATAGGATGAATTGAGGATTGTCATACATATCACGGCAATCTGTCTCGTGTATTGGATTGCCCCAAACAACGGATGGTGCTGCTGGGACTTGTTTGAGCCACCTATTGATAATAGCCAATGTCACTTTCGCGTGTCGCATCGCGCGTGTCGCATCTCAAGTTGATGACGATAATCCTTGTAGACAAGCTCTTATATTGTGCTAAAATTATTGGAAAGTTTCGACACATCAGTTCTGGTGGATATCTCGCCTGGCTGCCTTGTACTAGTCCCGTTTAGGGCTAGTGCCGTGGCACTGAGATCTGTATTTTGTGCGTGCCCCTCCTAGTTAGAACCTCAACCTGTTTGACACCAACACCTTGTGCCTAGTACTGTACTATATTTGCTCTCGTGCGTATTGTACGTTGCAATTTCATTTACGCGCTGTATGAGCTTGACTCATATACGCCCTGGTCCTTCCTCTCAGCCTTGGTGGCTTCGCCACAAATCCTGCAACATTTCCACACTTTGAACAGCTTGCAACGAGATCATAGAAAACCTTGGACAGTTTAGAAACATGTATACATATATATTAAGTCGCACTCTAAAGATTGTCATGACAACTACAACAACTCTAAACCAGCATCGAGATGTCTTTCGGTCTTTGGTGCCTTAGTATTCTACTCTTTGCAAGGAATGCCTTCGCACAAAGTAACCCAAATGGCTCATCATCCGACGACGTATTCATAACACCGAATGGCTACAATATCCGCAACAACGGAACTGTCGGGCCGCTTATCAGATTGACTGGATGGGAGGGCTGCGATGTGAAAGACCCTTGCAATCCAGATCTTGACAAGAAAGCAGCTATCAAGAAAGGCTTCGAAGATATGCAAACAATGATTCCCGCGTGGGAAGACGTACCTGATCCCAGCGATCCTCCAGAGAATTCGTACGATGTGAATTGGGAAGATGCTGCCGCCGTTGAGTTTTTCGGTTCGTTCCAGAGGACTGGGGAGCACCGTTCCAACGTGCAGAGTAAGTTTGCGATTGCCAACGCAAACAGCGCAAGGAATTTTGCTGACATGACGCAATGCAGCAAATTTGAATATGCTGGTAAGAGCGTTGAAAGATTCTTTTCAGAAGTATTTGCTGATAGGTCTCGCACCAATCACAGGCACAACAAGAAAACAACATAATCGGATGGAGCCTCCATGTACGGTGCGATGATCCGTCGCATGAGGTGAGCGGGCCAACCCCGATATTGGGTGCTGGACAATGCCTAACAAACATACATAGTGCGGGGGTATATATGATCAAGCCTACACTAGTCATAGGGCAGAAACATACGACCACATTAATTTCTGTGATGGATACTTTAGGTTAAGAAATCTAGCTGAAGCACTTGACTTCGGCTCTCAACCAACCTATCGCGATAATATTATAGCCTATCAAAGCAAAGGTAAATTAGAATTTTACAAATTGAAAGCACTGACTGATCAGTTTGTCCAGCGATGACATGGGCCCATGAATTATTACACGTCTCATGGTTAGGTAAAGTATCGGTTCTTGACCAACCCTATATAAAGGATGAGTTATATTCTAGGTAAACTACATATCGCTTGACCCTATTAACCGCGGCTAGTACTTACAAGAATTTTAGCAATCCGAAATTCCAAGCTTATAAGGCCATCGATACCAAATGGCTAGCCTTTAGTGACATTCCTCCGGGGTACGGACCAGCAAATAAGTACGTAAATTAGTAACGCCCGTTTTCGAATACTGGGACCGCTTCTAAATTATGCCTAGCCCAAATACCTATGCTTACTTTACTATGGCCAAGTACGTTATGAAAAAGAAGGATTATTACCCGTGAGTTTTCCTCCTTATTACTAGTATGTAAAGCGCGGGCTAACTCTATTGCTTCTCTAGAAGTTCGCCCATTTGGAGTACTAATTCCGACCCTCCACCACGTTTTGTACTGGCGGACAACTTCACAGAAATTGAAAGTCCGACATCTTGTCCTACTAAAATATAAGAGCAATACAATATAGCCAATAGATACAATTTCTACCGAATAAAACTGTATCGCGCAAACACACGTCCCTCTACCTCCGGGTGGCTAAAAGTCTGTCAATCACGTGAGGAGTCGTAGCCGATGAAATGGCCAGGCGAGTCCTGGTGAGACTATGCGATTTGATGATCTTTGCACGTGCAACCAGAGCTTGGCGGGTAGCGTAAACGCCTGCAGCGGAGACTTTCCTCTAGTTCTAGCTCAAACTGATCCAGCAGCAGACATTACAGCAAGCCATCTCAATCCCACCCCCATTACCACGGCACCTGACTGCCGTCAAACCTAAAGAACTTCCCACTGTCCTCCTTCTTCAATCCACTTATCACGTGCAGCATCCCTTCGATGCTGACGTGCGGTTCCACCATGGCTCCCTTCCCTCCCATTCTCGTCTTTACCCACCCTGGGTCCATGCATATGACGGTGGCATTGTGGCTCCTCTTGAGATCTCTTACTTGATGGAGCGTCAACATGTTCTGCGCCGCCTTGCTGATGCTGTATGTACAGCACTTGGGCATATCTTTTGCCACTGTCATGCTCGCCAGCCCACTCGTCATGTTCATCACAATCGCGCCTCGCGCGAGATACTGTCGAAGTGTTTCGACAATCTTGGCCGGTCCGAGCACATTGATGTTCATGTGGTTTTGTAACGACTCCGGGTCGATGGAGAGGGACGTGTCCGAGGACGTGGCGTTGATGCCGGCAACGTTGAAGAGGTAATCCAGATTCGACCCAGTTTTGGACAGGATCTCGGCCACGCGGAACTCGAGGCTTGATATTGAGTCTGTCGACGACACGTCGCATTCAATAATGTGGACATTTTCGTTTCCAGACAGCGCTTTCAAATCGTCCAGCTCGCCCCTTTTGGATCGCACAGCGGCAATGATGTTGTTCTTCGGATTCCAAGCCAGTTGCCGCACAAACTCAAGCCCAATACCTCTGTTCGCTCCGGTGAGAAAGTAAGTCGGCATGTTTGCCGTTTGATTTGTTTCGTTTCTTTCGCTCGGTCAACTTTTCACTAGAGGGCCAGGAGGGCAATTATGATTAGATCAAGGATTTGCTATTCACAGGGCACACGAGCACTTGCTTTCTTCTTTATACCTCATCACCCTTCAGCGCATTCGCCACCTGAAACCGGCTAAAATGCGATCATCGCGTGCTCCATGTGGGTGTTCGTCTGATGTGCTGCGTCTTGGCGCGTGCGTTCATGCAAAGGCTTGGGCTTACCAAAATCGCGCAACTTTTTCATGCACGTCAGGTTTGGGGTGCGGCATGTCGCACATGGACCCCTGGGGCTACCTAGGAGGGCAGTGTAAGTGGGCCATCGTTATGGAAGCGTAAGCGCTGTGTTTGGGGCTACAATATCAAAGCAGTCACGTGTAACAGTATTTGCGATATCGCGATACCACGATATCATCTGTTCGTTTCGAATCGCTCTGCTAGCTACGGCCATGAACTGCTACTCCAGTAGAGTCATCAAGCCTCGGTAGCATGCCATCAGCTAGCATACATATCCTAGCGCCTTGAGTAGTACACCTCAGTTCCTAGTATCCCATGCGCCAGGCAGTGCATAGTTACCTATTCTCCTCGCCCGATTTGGCCGTGATTTACTTTTCCCTGCTTGCAAGTTTTTGCCGTATTCTCTCCTCAGTCTCCAATGCATTCTTCTCCGTCTCCCTGTCTTCCAACTCTTTCCTCGCATACTCCTCCATCGTCTCCGGCTCCTCTCCCTCTTCCAATGGCAACGGTTCTCCAGTCACACTCCGAAGCACCACCTTGAAGCTCCCCGGCACCACAAATCTCGCATCAACAACTCGATCCCACTCCTCCGCAACCGTGCCCTGAATCCGTGCCAGCCCAATATCTCCGAAATGAATTAGCTGCCTCCCAACCCCTAGCAGTACCGCATCCTTGAACATGCCAATTCCCTTCTCCTCCGTCAACTCCCCCACGATGCTATCCCACGCCCGCTGCATAACCCCAGTTCTCAATTCATCCGCCCCTTCCACCCCCTCGTCCCACGCAGGCCACTCCTCCACCGCAGCCTTCTTCCAGCCCTGCTTCAGCGCAGTCTTGACGCGCTCGAACGTCCACGCCATCTTCTCGTGCGTCACGCCCTGTCCGACACCGAGCTTCATCTTGCGGCCCTTGGACCAGCCACGTAGTTCCACGAGCCCGCTGTCCTCCCATGCTTTGTTGAAGGCTGGGCGCACGATCTCGTCGTGCCAGATGCGCAGGAACCTCATGTCGGCGCACATGTCGCGATCCAGGAACGGGAAGACGACGTACAGATGCAGGCGGCATGGCGCGCCGAAGCGGTTGGGGAGGGAGAGCTGGGCAAAGGGGAGCGCATGGTCGAGGGAAGATGGCGTGAGGGCTGGCGAGGGGGAGTAGTGAGAGATGAGGTGCGTGTCGCTGGTCGAGATGTGCGGGGCGTGCCAGGGGGTTTGGAGCCAGGTTAGGTTTTTAAATGCAGCGAGGGAGGTGAAGAAGCAGCAGGATAGAGGGGGAGAAATGTTGTAGGTGGGTGGTGGAGGCGGCCATGGAGGCTAGGCTCGGGGAGGTTGGACGTTGCAAAGACATGGTGGTTGGTGGTGGTTGTGTTGTTGTTATCGTTGCTGTTGTTTCGCGGGGTGGGAGAAGGTGTGTGGGATTAAGTTTGTAGGACTTGGAAGCGGGCGAGGAACTCATAAGCGATAGTCCTAGGGTGAAAGTTTGAAGGTTGGTTGTGAGCAGGGCGTGACAGTGAACGGCACAGTGCCCCGGAGAAACCACTACGCAAGGAATGAGATTATTAAGGAAAGTTCTTGCAAGCCTCCGTACTCTTTCACCTATAACGGCCAAGATTCGCATTGACTTTCAGAGGTGACCATAAGTACAGCGCTGATTCTTAGCGATGGACTCCGATGAAGGTCCGTTCAGCGCCAAACATCTGTATACTCCTACCGAACTCATCATCCGCCTCATCTTTGATCCATACTCCATCCACCTTTTTCCCCCTCACGACCCTCACTTCCTCTGCAAGTACCACCGTCTCGATACCGGCTGGCACAGCTTCGTCTTCGCCCCAAGGTAACGCCTCGACATCGATCTCGTCCGCTCTGCCCAAGATGCACATGATGACGACGAGTGCGCCGGCCTTACTCATCACCTGATTCGCCTCTTTGCAACGTTCATCACAGCAGCACTCCAGACACCCCTCGAGACAATGGCAAGCTTGAACACGCTCGCAGGCTTGTTTGAGCAGGGTGTCGATGAATTCGAAAGCTTTCGTGCTAATGCCACTCCCGCTTGCTCCGCCTTTTGCGTCGTAAAACGTCAGACGGGCAGGCCGTTTGCGTTGCGATTCGCGCTTGGCGAACTCTTTGAGAGCGACTTTGCATTCTGTACGCACGTCTCCAGGCATACTGATGACGTAGTTTGGCATCAGAGATAACACAGCATGTTCGGCAGCATGTATAGCCGCGGCAATGTTCAGCCGCCTTGATTTCAGAATGTCTAGAGCGCATTTGGGCACGTCGATCCACATGCCCTTCGAAAACAGGATGATTGGTGGGTTGTCCACGTGGACTGCGTCTAGAATTCGGCGTTTTTTATCGACCTTGAAGAACCCAAACACGACTTGCTTGATCTTGATAGGCCCGTAAAATGCTCTTGACTGAGATCCTGGTATCTTGCGAATGGCTTCTGTTTCCACTGGGTCGATATCGGTAAAGTCGCGCTGTTGTGTCGTCCAGTCGACCTTCACATACTCGACCTTTGCAATCATCCGCTCCTGGCTAAATTCTTTCACCAGATATGTGTTGCCTTGGTGCAAGAATATGCCACCTTCGTAAATTGTGAAGAATGCCCGAGACGCTTCCAATTCCTCGAGCACCGTGTTCTTGCAATGTGTAATGTCGATGATGGCGAAGTGGGTGTCCTCGGTATCTCTAATCGCAACGTAGCGTGATGGAAAAGGAAGAAAACGTTCGTTGCAGTGGAAGAAGCCATCTTTGTCCTTGCGCATGCGCTCCTTCGCAATCTTTGGTAGAGACGGACCAAAATAGGCCGAGTCTGCTTCCACGTTGATTGGCATTTCGTAGGCAGCGCACTGAATGTGTCCCTCGAGGCACAAGATATTCTCCAGGTCAACTTGTAGCTCACAATTGGGTTTTGTGAAAATCTCGTCCGGGTTGGACATGTAATGCTGGTCCGTGGGAAAGCAGTCGCCGACTAAGACTGAGAGGGAATCCTTGTTCCTTCGTCCTGCGCGCCCGCTTTGCTGCCGAAGATTAGCAATGGTATACGGGAAGCCGCATGTGACCACAGCATCCAGGGAGCCAATATCGATGCCAAGCTCCAGTGCATTAGTAGCCACGATGCCCACGAGCTTTCCATCAAACATTTCTTTCTCGATTTGCCGCCGGTCCTGTGGAGTATAACCTCCACGGTATGACATGACGCGGTTGATGGCTTCAGTCTTCTCCAGGCCAGTAAGTTCAGTCTTGATAGCTGCGAATAGGACTTCGCATTGCTTCCGTATCCGACAAAAAGCAATCACCCTGACGCCCCGCAGGATGAGCTGGCAAAATAACTTTGCACACTCGCGCATACTGTCCCCTCGACCAGAAGTGGGATCCCCAGGGTCTTTAAACGGTGTGTTCCAGCACAGGAACTCCTTCCTGCCGGAAGGAGAGCCATCAACGTCTGTCAAGCTGACGGATTCTATGCCGAAAATAGTCTTCATATGCTCTTCAGGGTTCGCCACGGTTGCAGAGCAAGAAATGAATTTCACGTGACGATTCCCAAGTGCTGCACATATTCTGCGCAACCGCCTCATAATCATGGCCACGTGCGACCCAAAGAGGCCGTTGTATACGTGCAACTCATCCACCACAACGAACCGAAGGTTTTGAAGGAACGTGCGCCAAGACTCCTCATGTGGCAGAATGGTGATGTGAAGCATGTCCGGATTAGTAAAAATGATGCGGGCCTCATCTCGAATGTAGTTTCGTTCGGTCATCGGCGTATCGCCATCGAAAGTCTCGACGAGCACATCCTGTAGGCCATCCATGAAGTGCAGCAGGTTCTTTAAGCTGCGCCTTTGATCTTGTGCAAGAGCCTTGGTTGGAAAGATGTACATGGCTCTACTATTCATATCCTGCTCAAGTTGATGCAACACCGGTATTTGGTATATCAAAGACTTGCCAGAGCTCGTCGATGTAGAGACAATCACGTTGTTGCCGTCGTGGAGACTGTTGATGGCTTCTGCTTGATGAGAATATAGCTGAGTGATATTCCGGGTATTGAACAAAGCATTCACCATATTCTGTGATAATTGAAAGTTCAAGTCGCCGTAAATCGGGGCTTGGGGATCAAAGACTCGATGGCCATCCGGGACTATTTGCCCGGTATACCATTCCAAAGTCTTGATCTCCTCAATTATCTCAGGTATGGCTTTGCGCTCTGTGGGTATCGTAGAAGGGAGCATTGAACGCTCTGGCCTGGGAGTCGATGGTCTACTCTCTGATGGAGTGGGTATAAAGGCGAGAGATGCTGTCTCAATCCCCTGCACTGGATCGGTGCCGTCTCTGGCATGTTGGTTCAATAGCAAATTTACAGCCGATGTGAACTTGGTATTCCGCTTCTCGATCAGCTTCATCATTTGTTTTTGACTGAACACCGGCATCTTCAGGTCTTCATTTCTGAGTCTCTGGACAGCTTTTGTGGGCTCTCCCGTTTTGGCATGCTGGACCTGGCGCTTGAGATCCCCATCCACATATTCGAAGAGCAGCACCTCCTTCTCCTGATTGTTCGATGGTGTAGGCTCCGCTATAACAAATTCTTGTGCCTTTCTGCCTTTGACATTGTCTTCGGATCCCATCAGATTGATCTGCAGCATAGCTTCATCAACGTAGGCGAAGTGTATGGCTGTGGGTAATAGCGCCGCTATTTGTGCCACCTCCTTCACGAGTAGCTCCCGTTGTATATGGCCCTCGACAGTTGATTTGAGGTTTTCGAATGTCGTGGCAAGGTGTTTCCGTGTACAGAAGAAGGTATATACGAGGTTCAAAGCACGATGTGTCCGCGCGAGGCTCGTGAAATGCTCGGGCCAAGGTATCGACGTCTCAACAAGTGTGGAAGAGCCATGGCGTTCCAATGGAGGTATATCACGTCCATTCTTCGCATTTGTCCTCCGAGGCTTTTTGCCGCCATCGTGTGTCTTTGTGGGTACGGTCGTAGTGGTCGTCGTGCTTTCGTTCACGTCCTCGGCCAGCTCTTCCGGCGAAGGTGCTTGCGGTGTCTGTTCGTCATCTTTTGCTTTCCGCTTTCGCTTCCGGACGATCTGATCTGATGCTGTCGCTCCTTTCAACCGGGGCATCCTATGGGCCAATATGTACACTGGCGAGATGGAGCAAGGAGGCTATTCATTTACTCGAGGCGGTGGAAATCGATGACGCAATGTCGCGAGTAACATGGGCAAGGCGGCAAAGGGCGTCGTTCGACGAAAGAGGCAGTGAATGCATCGCCTAAGGTGACTCTTGCAGGCGCACTGGTCGAGTGGAAAGGCCAATTCAGTTGGATGAGTTTCAGACGAAGAACGAGGTGACTAAAGACATAACCCATGGATGACGCGAACTCACGTGACGTGGTCCGTGCGAAGATCGCTCCCTCACCTCCAAGTAGCTCAGACGCTCGCGACGCTGGTTCCATTTTCTTGATTTCTCTCTGATATGCATTTAAAGCCATGTCGAATCATTGGCCAGCTCCAACCCAACAAGGAATGAGACCGGCCGGCCGCGAAATCTTCCTACAACAGCCAGGCATGGGTACTATATGCGGCCTCGTGTCTATCAAATACAAGGCTTCATCAGCCTTGTTTATGACGTCGAGTGGCGGGGCCGCAGGCATTCATATCGAGTCCCGATCAATTTTCTAAATTCATGTCTTCAACTACGTTAAATGGGACCGCGTTGAAACAACGATATCGCATGTCTTTGCACCACTGTATTGCGCACTGCGCGTACTGAACTAGCGCTTGTGTTTGGCAGGAACTGACGGAGTTCTTGTACCTAAAATATCACGTCGCCTTTGGAATGCGACCCAGCACCAAGAACAATGGCACATTCGCTTCTGTACAGGCCCAGGAATAAAGGTAGGCTGTGCAGTATATGCGCCACAATCGACTTCAATCAATACTTGAGCGAAGACATCAACATTCCCATCAATCTAGGTTCTTGGGACAGCATCTACCGCAGCCGAGATTGCCCTTTCTGCAGGCTCGTTGTTCACGCACTTGAGTCTGTTGAGAATTTTACTTCCATTGATCTAAGGACGAATATTGTTCTCAAAAATGAGCTTAGCTAGAAACTAGGAGTCGAGCTGTCTCCATATGACCGAAGCAAATCGGAATCGTACTCTAACAAGTATGATTTACGCTCCAAGGCCAAGAGATGCTTCCCAAACGCATATCGCCTTATCGCGGCACCGGAAGACTATGAACCTCGAGAAGGCCCTATTCTTGAAGATCATAAGGCCATCATTCAATACCTTCCAAGCACAGAAACACATCCGGATCGCCATCAATTCTTTGGCAGAAGGGTCTGCCCTGATAGAGTAGACATCGACCTGCTCGGTGGATGGTTGCAGGGGTGCTCGCACTGGCACAGTTCTGAATGTGAAAGAGATGCGGTTTTGATCAACACTATTCCCACGGCAATTAGGTACATCGATATCGAGCGACGATGCATGATCAAAATTTCGAAAGGCGATCTCCCGGAGTATGTAGCCTTGAGCTATGTTTGGGGAACTCAGCAGATGAAACATGAGACAGGTATGGAACCAGCTATGTTGTTACGAAAGAAAATTAGGTATAACTCCCATGAGGAGTCTACCCCTTTGCCAGATAATGTACCGAAAACTATCGAGTATCGACGACGCAATGGCCCTTGCTCGGCTTCTGGGCTATGGATACCTGTGGAATGATGCTTTATGCATCATTCAGGACGTAAATCCTGAAGAGAAGGCTCCACATCTCAACAACATGAAAGCAATCTACAGCTGTGCCAACCTCACCGTCGCCGCAGCTGCAGGAGCGCATGCAGATTACGGCTTGCCAGGCATCAGTATCCCAAGACAGAATCATCAATATTACGAAATGGTGGATGGGCTGCGACTCGCAACCATGTTTCCTTCCTTCGGCGCTCTCGAAAATTCATCCCGGCTGCTATGGAACACACGTGGGTGGACATTCCAAGAGAAGCTTTTGTCCAAAAGACTGCTGTTATTCACGGATTCTCAAGTTTATTTCAAATGCTTCGAGTCAATTTGGACCGAGGAGATTGTCATGGAAACTGAACAGCCTTCGAAAAGCGTGGAAGCCCAACGCGCGAAGTATCTATGGCAACCAAATCGACGGCGCCATGTTCCCGACGAAGCTGCCTCGCACCTCAAGATGTTCAATCCGAGACTCCACGTGGAAGATGATTGGCACTATCTCGGCGGATTTCTGGACTACGCTGCTGCAGTGCAAGAGTACACAATGCCATCTCTGACAGATCCGAAAGGTACGCTTGTTGCATTCAGCGGCATCCTTGAAACCATGGAAGAAGTATGTGGAACCTTTATCTTAGGATTGCCACAAAAGCATTTCCTCGAATCACTGCTTTGGTACCCGGTTCGCGGATTTGTGCAGAAACCTAATGGCGACATCAATCGAGGTCCATCCTGGAGCTTGCAAGCTGGCAATTCTCTCATGGGGGGGTTGCATTACGATCTCATGGGCATTCGGCAACTTCGAGCTCTTATCGATATTTCCCTGGAAGCTTTCCACGAAGATATCAGACCTTTCAAAGCACTTCTGAGCTTTTCTAAACCGACAACAACAACATCCCAGAATCGAGCTCCGTATAGGCCGATGAAAAATTTGCTTTCGTTGTTCGGTACCCATGCCAATCTCCCCGCATGTCTGAGGTCGCCTTTTCTAGGGAAAGGCCATACAATTAGGAAGATCTTCTACTGCGAGGATCATTCTATGAGGAAGATCGACTTCGATCTTGCTATCTGCGCTTTCAATCTTCCCGTATTGAGTTCTCGTCAGCGACACATTATGGGTGGCTTGATAGGTCTGGCGGAAAAGTATGCTAGAGCTGGTAATAAAGACTGGAGGCCATCCCTCACATACCCAATTGGGCAAGTTCTAGCTTTTGAAACGGTGATAGTCGAATTTCACATCGGACGAAACATCCACCCGAGAACCTCCCAGGACGATGACGAGGTCGGTGTTTTAGAATTACTCAACCCGAGCAACAAAGTTGTTGGAGAGCTCACCACAACTTATCGTCGCGCCATCTTGCGAAGGATACCTGAGGACTTTCTGACCGTCTCGTGGGGCTTATCGCTACAACACGCCGACGTTGACCGTCATTGGGTACCGCGTTGGACATTCGATGGGGATGGAGTCTTGCGGAAATTTGCCAACGCGCGCGATAAACAGGACATAGACACAGCCGTAGACAGTTTTCTCAAGCGGGATCGGGGTTTATTGTCAACTGCGCAACCATTCATTCAAATGGTTGATCAGTTCATGCCGGGCAAGTGGTTATCGAGTCTAGATTCGAGGAGGGAGCAGGACTCAGTAGCGGGCTTATTCAACGCTCTTTATCATGCCGAAAAAGGTGGGCTGATACCTAGGCCACTGTGGCCGGTGGTCAACGTGATCTTGGTGGACTGGGACGGGAAGATTGGCTCGGAGAGCAGGCGTCGGGAAAGTCATCATGAAAGCTTGGCAGGAGCAGTGGCATCCACCTGAAGAAGTTTTCTTCGCGTAAGAGGAGGTTCACAAGGCTGAGTACAAATGGAAAGGGGAGCAAGTTCAATGCCGGAACTTTACATATCCATTTGCGTCGGTAGACTGGCTAAGCTGATGACGCAAGTATCATGGCTAATCTTCCTCTCTTTGTCGCACGTGGTATTTTTATTATTTTCCGCTCCGATCTGACGAAGTACATCGTGTTGAAAAATGGCAAAATGAATGGGACACTCGACAGCCCGTAGGCCGCGGTGGAGAGCCCAAGGGCGATTGGGTCTGGCTGATAGGCGTTCTCGCCATACCTCTTCAGTTGGCCATCTCGCTAGTGCCCTGGGTACTGCACCACAACTGAACCCTATTTCTACTGAAGCTCTCTGGGAATATCTTGGCCTTTTGCGGCAGCCTGATGCCCCAGTGGGCGGCGGACAAATGGTGTTGCCGCAGGCGCGACGGTTGCTACGGCCTGACGCGAGGTGCGGCTCGTTCGCTGGCCGCACGTGGCATCAATCTAGTCCAGCGAGACCACATCGAGGGGATCAAAGTCATTAAAGTCCCTCCTCCTTCAGTAGTCTGATTCGACTGTTTGCGAGCCCGAAACTCCTACATCTTCTCAACCCAAAATCTCTCTTCTTTCGGCTAAAGGTCTCCGGGGGAAAAATCTTCAAGAGCGATAATCCAACGCCGGGATAATGACTCTCAGTCTTTTGAAGACCACCGACATCTAAATCTGGCTAGCGCGATGATAGTAGAAGAAGAAGAAAGATGAGAGGCGGAAAGTCTGGCCTAGTCCAGCGGAAAGACGCGACGGCGATGGTCAGAATATTCCGACCTCAACCGAGTCAAAAACTCCTTCACAGTGATACTGAGAAATGAGAGAGGTTCCGTGCGGTAGAGAGCGGTCTGCGCACACAAGGACTCGTTCCTTGTAGGTATAGGCTGGGACGCGTAGACCATCTTGGAAAGGTTTGGATAATAAGGCTGCCCCCAGAGTAATAGGCCGGCCGTGTGTAGATGATGAGTGAAGGACAATGGCGTCAAATTCGAAATTTGAAGTAGACCTGAAGTCTGCAGCGGTAACTGTCAGTATACGACTGGAGCCTGACCGATCCAATATTGATGGTGCCGAGAGGCTATTCCACTGTCCCAACGGATCGACATCACTGGACGTAGTGGTCGTGGTTGAACAGTCGACACGAATCCTGATGTCATCCACGTAGAAGCTCTGTTTTAACGACGCGGTTTTGCTGAGTTTCAACATGTGATATCTCCCTACAAGGCCACCGCCTTCGAGACATTCCGCTAGGTGGCGATTCCCATAGCCCATCTCCAGGTGGTCGTCGGCAGCTGTTGTCTCATCGTCACTAATCAACATTGACTTTGGCGCCCAGCGAAAGCCATCTGCCTCCATCCTTTTCCTCTTCAAAAACACGATGTCGCTGGGGACGGACTTGATCATCTGGAAAAACTTCATCAAACGAGTATCGGGTGGCTCGCGGAGTAGCGCCAATGCATCGAGACCAAAGAGGCCAGCGATTGCGTGAGTCTCGTCACTTGCCCGTGATGTAGTGCGAATGCGGAGCATTCGATAAATGTCTCCCAGCTCTAACTGCGACGGTATCTTCAGGAATTCAGATCGATGTTTTAGAAGCTTCAAGAATTCATTAGCCAGCACCTGGACTATTGGGTTGGCCCCGTGGTTCGTACTAATAACGACAGCTGACCAGATATCTAGAGCCGACGCCAATTGGTCCCTGAACTGGAAGACAAGCCATCGGCTGAGGACTGCCTCTTGAAGGGTCCATAGTCGTTGCATCCACGGCGAGGTCACGATTCGTAAGAGAATATTCTCCATATCTTCCGGATCCGTCGTAAAGGGAATCTTTGAAATGCTGGCGTCAAAAACGACCGTGATGAAGGCATCTTGGTAAGTCTTGGCCATGAGTCGCAAAGCTTGACGTCGGCTTTCTAGTTGCCATGGTACACAAAGTGAATCCATCCAGAAGTAGCTGTGGCCATACGCCTTGATTGTAAGATATACCTTGCGCACAATACAACGAGGAAGGCCCTCCTCAGTCCTGCTGCCCATTCCATCCGACCACACATGAGAGATTGCAGCGTAGCGTTGATGAGGAGCAAGTTTCGATGCTGCAATGACCGTAAGTCGGACTTCATTATCCCAAGGCGTGGATGGATCTTCGAATTTTGCGCACATTCCTTCGTGGCCATTTTCAGATAATGTGGAAATTCCGATCAAAGGTATGCCTCCGTCTCTCAAGATTCGCTCAATTTCGGCTAGGTCCGGTATTATGTATGGACATGCACAGGTTAAAGGTTTGTGCTTTGGCTGATATGAGCCTGGCTCAACATTGTAGCCTCTGCACAGCCTTGGAGTACAAGCTGCGTGCCTCTCGCCCTTTCCCTTCTCCGGCCAAAACGCAGCGAACTCAGCGATGGTATATCGGTATGTGAAGAGCACTCGAGCCATGAACGGACACCACCCAGCCCTCATTAATTGGGAGACGAGCCGTTTTTGCTCGTAGTTTGAATATGCCCCAACGAATCCCGTAGATGTATTAATCCGGCCGCCAGTGTTAAGTCGTGCCTTCAGGGTATTGACGGCTTCTCCAATAAGCGTTGCAAGTCTTGTGATTGCTCCAATATCAGACTCGACCTCCCCCTGCTTGATGACTCTCCGTTCGTAATCAGGACGTGTTTCCCAAGGAACCTCATTTAGCGATGGGTGATCGAGCGATGAAAGTTTGAAGCACCAAAACTGGAGCTCTTTTAGTAGTCCCTCACTATGCTTAGCTCGCCCTTCCCTCTCGCCATCACTCATTTCCTCGACTTTGAGCGACCACTCTTCGAATAGTTCAAGAAGAAGCTTAGTTGATACCAAAGCGCGTTTTCGAGTCTGGATGACGAATTCACTTTTCTTGATACGCCTCTCAAACAAGTCTTCCAAGAAGCCCACAAAGAGCCAAGCCTGCAACATTGCAATGGAAATCGCAAGCTTAGGGTTGATGTCATCTAAATTACTGAGGGTACTGATTGATGAGGCATTCCATCCCCGGCATTGTGGCCAAGCGCCAAACGCACAGATCGGGTGCGTTTCGTGGTCGTATCCCAACCAAGGAATCTGGACGAGAGGTGCGTGATTAATGCGGAACCTCTCTAGACTCCGAATGTGATCCATTTTGCTTTACCAGATATTGCAAGAAGAAAGAGTAGCCAAATATTTAGAAGTATCCGAGCGTTTGAAGGCGTGGCGAGACGCTGACCAGGCTGAGCTTCTCGACGCGCGATTCGGAACTTCGCCACGGACAAGGCGACGGCCTAGCTTGTGTTGCAGTGTACGCTTACTAAAGATCTGAACAGGAGATAGGCGACACAAATTCTCTCTTGGTTCGATGGGGTGAAGTTGATGATTGAGCCTTCGACGCCGGAGTGTGTGATGCGTGCATGTGGAAGGTTTTAGTCAGCAACTCGGCGCGGGGCATTTCGAGCTACCTGGCGGACACTCCGCTAGCTAAGTACCGTCTGATGTATTGAGGGGGTCAAGTAAGGGTTTAGGGGGACTATTTTTCTTCGTCACGTCCAAGATGGTCGGCATCTTTCTGGCTGCTACTTGAGAACCCTGGTTCTGCGAAAGGTGTGAGGACGAGATGACTGCACGTGCATGAATCGACATTGAAGCATAGTTACACTCGTCAGTACAATGCAGCACCTCATTACAAGGAAAGCAAGACAAAGCCGTATACGGAGACATTATTTTAGGATATCGAGGTGTGCTCGACATAGCAAGTAAGATCAGAAGTTAACAGCAAATGAGATGAGTTTCCATCATCTTTTATTCCTTTCAATGCAAGTCCATCGAGAGCACTGAGCCCATTCGACCAAGCCTTGGCCCGCCAAACAGTATGTCATACCTAAGGTAAGAAGCCGAAGCAGGGACAAAAATAGCAGTCGGAAATTTTCAAAGCCCGACAAGCATCAGCCCAGCTTCCCATCCATAACCATTCAAAATCAGTTACAGTCTAGACAATCAAGGAAAAAAATCCTACTCAGGAGAAACCAGTGGTGAAGAAATTACCATGAGCATCCCGCTCAATTCGAACAGACAAAAAGCTCACCTCAAGTATCTGCCTAGCCGTCCATAGCAAAGCATCTCTCAACGTTGTCTTCATTATTACCCCACCAATACGGTGCCTTCGCACCCCCTGCGGCAATGCAGAAGAGGAGCAACATGGTAATGTCGAATCCGGCATCCAGAGCAGCCGCGATCAAATAATTGTAGCGGCGCCAGGTCTGGAAGCGCTTCCGGTAAAAGTAATACATGCTGATGTATCCCACAATGAAGCGAGAGATGGATCCTGTGCTGATGTTGCCATAAAACTAGTCGAAGTCAGCAAGCTGTCGTGTAGAGACGAAGTAGAGCCAAGCCAGGTCTGTAAAATTAGACTCGCCACTGAACTATACGTACCGATGCCATCCCACCACCAAAGATCGTAACGTTCCACAGATGAAACTTGAGCTTCGACCCTGGAAAGGCTTTGTGCAAGGCAAAGATGAGTACGGGGGCCAATGCTCCATAGAGAAAGCCCCACAGGACGGGTGACCACGTGTGCTGGGAGAAAAGGCGTTGTGGTCCCACCGTCACGTACATGGTTCCCATAGTAAGGTAAGTAGCGAGCTGCTGTCCTGTCCACTGGCCGTTTGGATCTTTCTTGATGCCAAGTAAATAGTCTCGCTTCTCTTGTAGAACCCACCGGATGATGCCGTAGTTGAGAGGAACGCCTATAACCTCTCCAAACATTTGGCTGAAGAAGATTGCGCGAGGTGCTACATGCTATATTAAGTTAGCTTCTCCACTTCCATAAACAGCGGGCCTGCTCACCATGTAGTGTCCAATTTTCTGGTCCTGCAGCATGTATTGAGCACGATACCAGATGTCTCCAGCTATCGCGCCGTAAGTAGTAGACCCTGCAGGATGCCGATGTCCTTGTACTCCATGAACCATGTAGCCGTACATCAGTTCGTTGAACGAGCCAATAGCGACCTGGAAACTCGAGATAGAGTATAGCCAGCTGAATGGAAGGATCATGATGCCAGAGGTGAATATGGCGACAAAGAAGGTCCATACAGGAATGAAGAAGTATCCCTTCACCAGTATCGTGAGAATAGTGACGAATGATCCAGTGAAGAGGACGGCATACCACCAAAGTGGCACCTCTTTATACGATCGCATGATGATATTGAGCCGGTCCGTGTAGAAATCGTTGGCAGTCAAATTATTTCTCTGCTGTGACCTGTTCCGCAGTATTCTGATCGTTTCTCGAACTTGCGGATACCCAAACAGTGCCATCCATGTCACTGCTGATATATAGGACGAGTAGTCGAAGAACAGTAACCAAAGGAACTGCGGACCAGCAAAAATGGGACCGTATTCTCGGTACGCGGTCTCGTTGAACGTGAGATCCTTTGTCAACAGACTAGTAATAGGATAACGAGTGCCATTCTCCATAAACAGTCGGTTGGACATAAGGCCGTGCTTGTACTATATGATGGTACGTCAGTGCGATCCTCGAAGATACATGAGATACATTCTGAGCTTACGTACCGAAGCCAGGTTACCCCACTTCGCTGCTGGAATAAGTACCCAGCAGCTGAAGACATAAGCCACTGTGAGAATCACCGTAGTCCACCACGGAGCTATCATGGGATTCGTGGAAAAGAGACTGGACATGGTTCCCCAATCCAGAGATAGATTTAAAAACCCCACACCTCCTATACCACTTCCAAGGAAGTTGGCAATAGAATTGTGGGGAGCGACCCAGCACAGAAATGCGAGAGACGATAACATTGGAAAGATGTACTCCGGTAGGAAATGCCAGGCGATGGCAAAGAAGAAGACTCCGAAGAATACAAGCTTCTGTTTTCGTGCAATTGACGATTCGCGATTGGTCTTGCGCAAGCTTTCGAAGAGAGCAGTTTGCATGAGCGAATATGGCCAGGTGTAGATAGGGTCGTACATCAGGAATTGGCGGGCGAGCGCAGCCATTGCGTACCCAATGAAGACAATGGCCCACATGACTAATATTGAGGGTATGAATCAGCACTCTACCAACATGCATCATTGCCGGGAACGTACAGAAGATTGCAACTGGCGCTGGAATATCAGTATCGTAGTAGATCTTCGCCAGAGAAATGGGAGCCCATGCGGCACTGGACGTAGCCCCGGAGGAGGCCGTGACAGCGACCAGAACATTCTCTGCATTCGTCAGTCAAATTCAATGTTCGGGATGAGCGGCTTTTATACCTTTGATATGGAATGGTCCCGGATTCAGACTAAACGAGAACGACGTGAAAGGGACGCGAACAATCCATTTTGGGAGAACTTGAGCCAACCAATGACCGATGTAGTAGGACGCTGGCCTGATTAGCATCTATAAAGCTTGGGAAAGAAGGCCAAGTCACCAATCTGGACAAATAGAATAGGGTATGCAGCTGCGGTAGTCCTGTATTGGGCCATTTGGTAGAGAATTGCTCCTGGAGGAATAAAAATGAAGCAAAGTAGGAAATATCTAAAGGTGATACAGGGAGCCGACGGATCGTCTTCGAGACTGACAGTGTTGCGAACGATTTTCGGGAGGTCCCTGATATCTTCTGGAAGATCGTCATCATCCATGTCATCCAGGTTCACAAGCGGCGGATCCTCGCGACCACACATGGCTGTCGTAGTGCCGGACTTCTCAACGTCAATTGATTCACCTCGCTCAGCGCCCATGGTTGCACTCCCACTTGGTGATGCACTATTCGAGGGCTGGGCCTTCATGCGGAAGCGGTTGAATAAGGTGGCCATGATCCCGTAGGTAGTAAGGGAGCTGGATAGAGAATCAAGGGCACCCAAGGAAAATAATATTCCATGGAAATCGGAAATGTTCTCAGCAAGGCATTGGGGGACCCTTATCACTGCCCTCCCTTGATGTGGAGTGCGACAAGCATCCCTGCGATGGCGAATTGCAATCTGGAGGGAAAATGGGATTGGCTGATGGATCGATTCGTAATTATTTTGCATGACGTGCTCACCAATCCGGCACTATTGGAGGCTGCAAACACCCATGACCGGCAAGACAAGCTTCGATGGAAATGCTTGGTTGAACTTGATCAGTCGCTCTATGGTGAACAGCTGTATGGACAATTCGTTTGCCACGATAACGGCAGGCAGCACCGGAACAAAACATGTGAAGGTGGTCCACTCGCTCAACAAACGGACCCTCTTTTAGATGATGCAAATGTCGCCTGTCAATTCCACGAGATGAGGTTTCGGTTCTCTACTGGCTGCTGCGAGTGGAGCGCTAGATGACGCGGTACAATTCGTGAGGGTGAAAATGGGGTGCTTTATTTGCGAAACGTATTGCAGTTGATCACGAGCAGGATTCGTGCGTACATGCACATGAAGGCAGAGTGGCGGTAGAACATGGAGGGCGGGAACGTAATCTCGCGCTAGAGAGCTTTGGGAAGGCGGTCAAGCAAGTCAGGTGACTTCGCGAGCCAGCCAAGCCGCGCAGAACCGAAGATGATGCGCGCGCGCTCAAAACAAACACACCTACCAAACAACACCAGCTCCAGCCGCCAGCATGAGGGTAATAGAAGTAGTGATAGATGTCAGTATGCTTTGGATTTGATCTAGATACCTCTAATATGTCTACAGGGCTTTAAATCCTATGCGGTCCGCACCGTCATCTCGGGATGGTTTGTTTACCCTGGACTGCACCAATACTATTTGCTCACAATGTGTAGGGACGAGAGCTTCAACTCCATCACTGGACTCAACGGCTCTGGGAAATCGAATATTCTCGACGCGATATGTTTCGTCTTGGGCATAACGAATATGGGCGTGGTGCGGGCCCAGAACCTCCAGGTATGCCTCGAATGCGACGACTTTTTCGCAAGAGCTGACGAGCACCTTTAGGACCTCATCTACAAGCGCGGCCAGGCTGGAGTAACGAAAGCTAGCGTCACCATCGTCTTCGACAACCGAGATAAGAGCAAGAGCCCCATCGGCTTCGAGGAATATCCAACCATATCTGTGATGCGGCAGATCGTCATGGGCGGAACGAGCAAGTACCTGATCAATGGCACCCGCGCACAGCAACACACTGTGCAGAACCTCTTTCAATCTGTGCAGCTAAACATCAACAACCCAAATTTCCTGATTATGCAAGGACGGATAACAAAGGTGTTGAACATGAAGGCGGTGGAGATTCTGGCCATGATTGAGGAAGCAGCCGGCACGCGCATGTTCGAGGACCGACGAGACAAGGCATTGAAGACTATGGCGAAGAAAGAGATGAAGGTCCAAGAAATCCAGGAACTGCTCCGCGACGAGATCGACCCGAAGCTAGAAAAGCTGCGAAACGAAAAGCGCGCCTTTTTGGACTTCCAGCAGACTCAGAGCGATCTCGAGCGGCTCACAAAGTTGGTAGTCGCGCATGATTATATCCGGTCTAAGGAGCGGCTGCAGCAGTCTGCAAGCGATCTGGACAAGAAGAAGCAAAGAGCAAAGGATCTTGAGGAGGCAGCCAAGCGCATGAAGCAGGAGATTGAATACCTGCAGGAAGACATGAAGAAAGTAAAAGCGACCCGGGAGAAGGAGCTCCGCAAGGGTGGCAAATTTCAAGCTCTCGAAGAAGAAGTCAAGACTCATTCGCACGAGATGGTTCGCTTGTCCACAGTACTCGATCTCAAGAGAGCGACGATGGCTGAAGAGACTGAGAGACGCAAGGAATTCCAGAAAACTGTCAAGGACAATGAGTTGCAGCTCCAAGAGAAGACAAAGGCCTACCAAAAATTGCAAGATAATTACAAGGTCGTTCACGATGAACTGGCAAAACAAACCGAGGAGGTTGAAAAGAAAGAAGAACTGTTGCAAACACTGCAGACTGGTGTGGCATCGAAAGAAGGCCAAGAGAGCGGCTATCAAGGCCAACTGCAGGATGCGAGGACTCGTGTCAGCACTGCAACGACCGAGCAGGAGCAAGCAAAACTTAAGATCTCTCATCTCGAGAAACGCATCAAAGAGGAAGAGCCTAAAGCAAAGAAGGCCAAGGAACAGAATGCGGATCTACTGGAAGATCTTGAAGCCCTCAGGACGCAATCTAAGAAGCTCGAGGCTGAGCTCAGGAAGATGGGAGTCGAGCCAGAAACAGAGTCGCAGATGTACCAGCAGGAATCTGATCTGGAGACTCGCATCCGGGAATTACGGAAGCAAGCTGATGACCTACGGAGGCGAGTGGCCAACATCGATTTCAGCTACAGTGATCCTTCGCCCAACTTCGACCGGTCACGAGTAAAGGGTCTAGTCGCTCAGCTATTCACGCTCGACAAGCACCACACGCGCGCTGGCACTGCGCTAGAAATCTGTGCAGGAGGTCGTCTGTACAACGTTGTTGTTGACTCGGCAGATACCGGTACGAAGCTCCTCCAGAACGGCAAGCTCAAGAAGCGTGTGACAATCATCCCACTCAATAAGATCGCGGCTTTTCGTGCTTCGGCAGAGAAGATCGGGACGGCGCAAAAGCTTGCACCGGGCAAGGTTGACCTTGCGCTTTCATTGATTGGATACGATGAGGAGGTCACCGCCGCGATGGAATATGTTTTCGGCTCAACATTGGTTTGTGAAGATGCCGAGACTGCGAAACAAGTCACCTTCAATCCTGCTGTCCGCATGAAGAGCGTCACGCTAGAAGGTGACGTTTACGATCCTGCGGGCACGCTTTCCGGCGGTAGCGCACCGCAGTCAAGTGGTGTTCTCGTTACACTACAGAAACTCAACGAGATTAACCGGGATCTTCGCGCACAGGAGCAGCAACTCGCAGATCTCAAAGCCACTATGGCACGGGAGAAGAAGAAGCTCGATGCGGCTCGAAAGACCAAGCAGGATCTTGACCTCATGTCGCACAAAATCAAGCTCGCAGAGGAGCAGATTAGCGGCAACTCATCATCCTCCATCATACAAGCTGTTGAAGGAATGAAGGTCAATATCGTACAGCTGAAGGATGATGTTAAGAATGCTAAGGCGAGACATGATGAGGCTTCCAAGGAAGTCAAGCGCATCGAGCGGGACATGGACGAATTCAACAACAACAAGGACAGCAAGCTAGCTGAGCTGCAGTCTACTCTTGACAAGCTGAAAAAGTCGTTGAGCAAAAACAGCGCATCGATCAAGCCTTTGCAGTCCGAGATGCGAGATGCCAGGGTCGACTCGGAGCAGTGTGGGAGTGATCTTGCCACTGCACAAGAGCAATTGCACGACGCCGAGACTACACTCAAGACCCAACAAGAGGATATTGATGAGCTCATTAGAGAACATGATTGTGCAAAGGCAAGTGGCTCTTTTGGGCTATGTGAAAAAGCTAACCATTTCAGGACTCCCATGACATTGCCGAAGCTCACTTAGCGGATGAACAGGCGAAGCTCACGGGCTTCGACGAGGAGCTGCGTGCGTTGGAAGCCGCTGTCAAGTCGAAGAACGGTAGCATCACTGAAGACAGCCTTGAGCAGCAGAAACTGGGCCACGAGATTGAACGCTTCCAGAAAGATCGTGAGAGCGCCTCGCAAAACCTCAAGAATTTGGAGAAAGAGTATGATTGGATCGCGAGCGAGTGTGAACTCTTCGGGAGACCGGGCACGCCATACGACTTCCGAGGCCAGAACATGGGTGATTGCAAAGCTACTCGTAGGAATCTGCAAGAGCGGTTCCACGGCATGAAGAACAAGATCAATCCAAAAGTCATGGCTATGATCGACAGCGTGGAGAAGAAGGAGGCCAGTCTCAAGCGCAACATGACGACTGTGGTCAAGGACAAGAAGAAGATTGAAGAGACGATTGTCAATATCGACGAGTACAAGAAAGAGGCGCTACACAAGACGTGGACGAAGGTCAGCGAGGACTTTGGTCAGATCTTCAACGAACTTCTTCCTGGCAGCTTCGCAAAACTAGTCCCACCAGAAGGCAAGACAATCATGGAAGGCCTCGAGGTCAAGGTGATGCTGGGCAAAGTGTGGAAGCAGTCACTGACCGAGTTGAGCGGCGGTCAGCGGTATGTCACGGTGTCCAAGCCCAACGCGTTGCGCGCTAACCTAATGCAGCTCTCTGATCGCCTTGTCACTCATCATGGCACTGCTTCAGTTCAAACCGGCCCCAATGTACATTCTGGACGAGGTGGATGCTGCGCTCGATCTTTCGCACACGCAGAACATTGGCCGTCTGATCAAGACGCGGTTCAAAGGCGCGCAATTCATCGTCGTCAGCTTAAAGGACGGCATGTTCCAGAATGCGAACCGCATCTTCCGCACACGGTTCGTCGATGGCACGAGTGTGGTGCAGGCGACGACTGCGGCCGAAATGAGGTGATGAAGCTATTGTGTAATGTGTCATGAATCGCGGGCAAGCTCGGGATGGGTACGTGTAGGGCGTTTGCACCTTTTGCATGAACAGTGGCATGGCATGGCATGGCATGGCATGGCCCGGCGTTTGCGCATTTGTTCTTTTTGTATCTCGGAGTTAATTTGCCTATTTGGAAGCTGCAAAGGCGCCCGTGGATGGCTGCGGCTGCTACTGGCCACTTCCCCGACTGAAGCTCTTGCCGTCCGTTGTCTCCTTCCCAATCTGGTTGGCCGTCTAGGCGTCTGCCGTGAAGGCTCCGCCAGCGTCACGACACCACCTCGACTGGCCGACTGGATCTCATCCACCATATTGCCCTGCGTGATTAGCGGGTCGCTGGCATCTATCGTTATCTTTCCTATGAACAGGTCCACCCCCCGCACCCTCGTCACACATGTCGCATGGGAGCTCACGCGCCCAGCAGCGACGCTTTATCGAAACCGCCCACCTTTCCTACCCTAGACCGTTTCATGTCGGAATCATCCTTCTCCTCGCAAGTATCCGTTGATATCGAAGAGCGACGAGCTGCCCGTCTCACTCCTCGATCGCCTGCTAGCCCCGAGACCAATTCTCCAGGGGATGAACAGTTTACTCCACGGCCACCCGTTTCACGGACATCTATTCCCCGGCATTTCAGCTCACTTCAAGAGCATGCCGACGTGGTCCGTGTAGGGACCTTGACGGGGGAAACTACGCCACGGGACCGCCGCGAAGGTTTCGTCATAGAGCTGCCCCCCAAGGAATCTGATAAAAGGCACAGTGTCGCGGGAATCACGGCTCATCTGAACAAGGGGAGTACCTTCGACATCAACGGAGAGCTTGTCCTGAATGCAAATGAATACAACGCAGCCAATGACGCGACAACGATTTCGAAGCGCTTCTCGTTCCCGGCCGGGGATGGGATCTCGCGCGCAGATACTATGTCGTCGCTCGCAGGCAGCATCGAGCACGGAAAGAGGCGGCATGGCCCTGACCTTAGAATGTTCACCTCGGACCGACCGAAGCACGACCGTGACGATGAGGAGGGCAAACACGCCATTTCCGAGCATATTCCCAGGCTTACCAAGGCAGGACGTGCCTTGACCCGGAAGATGTCGATAGTTCCTGCAAAGAGTGTTCTAGAAGAAAAGGAAAAGATGCCAAGGCTTGGTGTTCTTCCGCAGGATCCAGACAAATTCTCGGATAATGCAAAGGTCGGCTTGAAAGGTCGTAGAAACTTAGGACGACTGGAGGCCTTGAGACTTACGCTACCACTGCAGCACCCTGGATTGCCTGCTCGGCGCCGGCTTCCTATGTCCGAAGACGTTGACCTTACCAACTTGTATGGAATAGCTCCCTCCAGACCTCGAAGCCCTAAGACACCTTGGGTAAGAGATACTCCGACATCTTGGCTGCCACACGATACACTAGTTCCGCCTCCCACGATACTCGAGTATCCAGAAGTCGACAAACATGCTCGTGACAGTGACCCTCTACAAACGATAACAACGCCTGGAAGTGAACGAACAGCTCATGTTCCACGACAACCCAACAGCCCGTCCAGTCCCTTCAAGTTTCGGCGCGGCCGTGGTCGGAAAAGTGATGATGCGTTCACAGATTCGCCTGACGGACCGATCACACCAACTGAACACGACCGTACGAGCGAAGAGCTAAAACAGCTGAATACAAAGCCATCCAGACGTTGGCGGTGGAGCGGTCACTGGAATCCAGGCGATAATGCCAGCATAATTGACTCACCCGCCTCGGACAAAATAGAAAAGCGAGTTTCAATATCCTGGCTCTTCAACCCTTTAAAACGCCATCGAAATTCACCCCTCACATCACCAGTTGATTCCTTGAAGCCAGACATGATAGCAAACATGGCTATGCCCCCTCCTTTTATCCCCCCAGGTCTGAACCGCGTGTCCACCTCCCCTAAAACGGACGAACGCGGCGATCTCAAGGACAAGCTCGGCCACTTCTTCTTTGACATGTACGGCAACCGCACACCCAAGCCGTCGCCCGGCGGCGTCTGGGACTCGGACGCCATCCTCATGTCGCAAATGTCAAACATCACGCCCAACTCGTCGTCGTCGCAAGAATCGCCCCAGGGCCCGACATCCCCGGCCGACTTTCCACCGCCGGACATGGTCGTCAAGGATGATGACCCGGGGAAAGAATGGTTCCGCGTGCGCATCAAGAGCGCAAAGAGCTCGGATGAGGCAGACCGAAAAGATAGCAACAGCCGCGCGGCAGAGGCCAGAGCGAAGTTTGAGTGGTGTGTGCCGGAGCACTATCCCAACAGCCCGCTGTGTCCGCTGCACGTCAAGTACAAGGGTCCGTTCAAGGGGACGTGCTTGTATCACGAGAGGAAGAGCGGTGGGGGGAGGCGCGGGACGATGAAGGGACAAGGGAGGGTGAAAACGAGCCCTCGTGCACTGGTGAAGAAGAGGAGGAAGATGAGTTTGAGTGCGCCATGATTTGATGCTTACGAAATCACGATGGGAGTAAATGTGGCATGATGGCTTGGATAAGGGTGTTTTCGTGCACTTGGAAAGAAACGGGGCGATGAATCTTTATGCAATCCGATATCAATATCTGGGTCGTGAATCTGCATGGTTTATCGCTAACAAGGCTGCAGCCTCGCATCGCCCACCCCTTCCATCTCATGCTACTTGAAAAGCCTATACTTTGTCCCTGGGCCCTCCTCGTAATATTTCTCTTTACTCATCAACCTCGATGGCGTATGCTGCAGCGCCTGCGTGAATCCCTCCTCGTCGCTCTCTTGATCCACATCGTCGAGATCGACGCCCGTGACGCCTTCGTCGTACTCATACACACCCAGGCCCACATCTTCATTTTCGTCTGATGGACCAACGGCATCTCCCTGCTCGGCGCCACCTTCTGCATCCAGGTCTGCGACAGGTGTGGAGAAGATGGGTGATTGAGCTATGCGCGGGCGGCTCTTAAACACGCGGTCATAGTCGACTTGATCCGAGAAGAGGTCTTCTTTCGGCGTGTGCTCGCCCGAGCCTTGTTCCTCGATTGCAGCGAAGCTTTTGCGGGCACGTGGCGTGTCGAATTGGTTGACGGGGAAGATGGATTCTCTGGCTTTGCTCTTGCGTTTATCCCTCTTCGGTTGTGTGCGTGGTTGCGCAGACATGGCTGCCATGCTCAAGCGTGTGCGTTCGAGGAGCGAGGCGCGACGGTCCAATTGTGCGTCGGCTTGGGCTGGTTCCGGTAGTTCAGGGAGTGGTGATTCAGCGACGGGGGATTCGGCAACTGGTTGGAACATGCTGTTGCGAGCCATGGACATGCGGGTGCGCTCGACGAGAGACATTCGCGGTTGGTATGGCTTCTTGATGGGTGAGGGTGTAGCCGCGTCGATGGATGAAATGATCTGGTCGGCAAGGGCTTCTTCGGGCGGCGGCGGGGCAAGGACTGGGGGTTCAGAGGGGTAGTAGGAGGATGGCGGGGGCGAGGGCGAACGAGGAGGAGGGATGGTGGGATGTGGCGGCGACGTTGCGGTTGGTAGTGGATCTGAGGTGTCCACAATAGGCGAAGGGTGACTTTCCACGAGCGATTCCACAGATCGCGAGGTGGTATAGCCGTTCCTGGTGGTTGTGGACGCGTTGCCAACTAGAGTGATATCCGACTCTAGCGGATTCGTTGAGCGCGAAGCAGCTGGTGTTGGAATAAGCACCTTCTCCTTCGAATGCTTCGTTGCAGGAGAATTTGGCTTCGTGCTCGAAGATTTTGACGCTGAGTCGGAGCGGGACTTTCTCCTTTGTTGGGGGCCGTGTGAGGCACTGAATGATGAAGCACGTCTCTGTATGACGGGAGCAGCGGACCTGTTGTACCTTGCCTGGGAGGCGTGCAAGAGACGTTGGTCCATGTCAGAGAGAATATGCTGGTAATCGGGGCGAAGGGGCGATTGCCTAAAAGATTCACGTCTCTCGGCGTCAGGGGTCTTCAGCTGCAATACAAAATGGTCGTTGAAAATGAACTCATTGGCGGCGGGATTTGGGGGCTTCGTTTCGGTGGCATCTGCGATCAGGACCTCCCCATGCATTTCCTCGGAGAATCTCTTCCACCTGGCCAGGCGCGATTTTTGCTCGTCAACGCGCATTTGCAGATTCTCCAGCAGGCCGATTTCAGGTCCTGCATCCTCTATTCTTCGACCAGTTTCGACCATTCTCCAAACATGCTTGAAAGACGTCTTCAGGAAGGCATCTTCGGCCTGTGCATCGTCTCCATATATCATAGCATCCAACCACTTGCGGTCACCGACCCAGTTTTGTTGCAACTGCTTCTTGATGGCTTCGGCTTCCTTCTGGGGCATCGAGGGCTTTCGCGAACGTGGCGTTGCCATACAACGCTTGTTGCGCTGGTGAATCTCTTCGGCCTTGGCATCGAGGATGTTGGCAAAGTCGAGGTATGCCCGCCTCTTCGCTTCCTTCCTCTTGAGTAGGTTGACCAAGGCAGCTTTGTGAGCGATGGCCAGGGGTAGAAGTGAAGCCTGTGCGTCTGTGGGCAGTCCTGTCGCAGTGGCCAGCGTCCTGGCAACCGCTTGTCTCGACTTGTGGCCCTTTTGTGCTGCGAGAAGCTTCTTCAGTACAGCCGTGGAGAAGAGCTGAAGCACCTCATAGAACCGGTCGCCCTTGCAGTCATCCAACATGGTCTTCCTGAGCACCGACTCGCGGCCCAGCACACCAATCTTCTTCAGCTCGTTGAGGCATCGATAGAGGGCGGCGCGGAGGTTCAGCGACTGGAGGGGCTCGAGCGGAGGGAAGAAGGGCTGCAGCTTCTGCGCACGGGGTTAGTTATGTCGAATGTCGAATGTCGAATGTCGGGTTTGCGACGTGGCGTACCTGGCTTGTCTCGTGTGGGTCCCATAGCTCAAACAGTCGGAAGAGGGCCCACTCGACGGCGCTGATTCGTTGTTTTTGATCTGCATTGCGAGAAGATAGGGTTTGGGGGGTGATGTTGGGCCAGTCGCTCCGCAGGTCCAGATCCAGCAAGCGCAGGTTTGTCACGAATAGTTTGGCGTCGGACGCGGGACTGGGATGCTTTGCGTTTGTCCTGACGGACAGAGCGCGGGACGGGCCATTGGTGGCGGACGCGAGGATGGAGGAGGAGTAGGAGGTTGAGCGGGACATGGTCGGGCTCGGGAGCGAGACATGTAGACAGTGCGGGCAGGCGTGCGGGCAGGCGTGCGGGCAGCGTCCTCGGGTGGTGTGGTGTTGAGGTGCAACCCGATCAAAACATTGCCGAGCCGATGCACGCATCCGGTTTAGCGTCGTCGGCAGCGTTATCTGATAGCGCGCGGGTACCAATCCAATGCAATGACGCCGGCGGCGCCGATCCAGGCACTGGGGAACACAGTCAGGCACATCGACAACAAGACACCAAAACAACAAACTCGGCCGCCGCTTGCTCCTCCTTTTTCCTTCCTTTTCTCCTCACAGACACTCGGTTACATAGTGTCTCATCCCTTCTTTCCTCCCCTCCTCCACCCTCCCTCACCCCCTCGCGCAAATGACAGTCAACGAAGCTACCCAGACGGACCGTCTGCCCGTGCAAAAACGTCCCGGCGCAGGCCTGCTCAACCGCACCCAGTCAGAGTCTGAACATTGGACTGTAGAAAGCGGTATGGCCCGGCGCAGCCCTCTCCTTCTTCCTTGTCTTGGTCGCTAACGCGGCTGCTGCAGTTGTCTCGGCCATAGAACCCCGCTATGAGGAACACGGCAAATCCCCCATCTCCTTCTTCCACCTCCTCGAGCGACTCAAGACCACCCCGCGCGCCGGCTGGCTGCGCTTTGGCATCCGCCACCCCGAATCCATCTCCGACCACATGTACCGCATGAGCATCCTCACCATGATGGCTCCCCAATCCATCTCCGACAAACTCAACCTCGACAGATGCACAAAGATGGCCCTGGTGCATGACATGGCCGAGTCGCTCGTTGGCGACATCACACCAGTCGACCCAGTCAGTAAGGAGGAGAAGAGCAGGCGCGAAGCCACCACCATGGACTACATCGGCAACAACCTTCTGGGCAACTACAACCGCGGTCTCAACGGCCAGCAATTGCGATCCCTGTGGCAGGAGTATGAAGACAGCGAGACGCCAGAGAGCTTGTTCGTCCATGATATCGACAAGGTTGAGCTCATGTTGCAGATGGTGGAATACGAGCGCCAGACAAAGTGCGAGACCGATCTCGGCCAGTTCACCCACGTTACCCTCAAGATTCAGTCTCCCGAGGCAAAGAAGTGGTCTGACCATATCCTATGGGAGCGCCTCGAGCTGTGGCAGAGCTACGGCAAGGTGCCTACCTGGGACAAGGACGGAGTTGTAAAGCCAGCTGCAAAGCCGGAGCCGTGGTAGAAACGCGCCATGAAGACTTATCCCAGACGCAGGACAGCCTGGGGGGCAGTTCGTAGGTCAGCGCACTCGATAGACTTGGATTATGGCCAAGATGCCTTGTGGCGTTCCGGGAGTCATTAGACGCGTGAGTCTCGAGTCCTGCCGATATCCATATGAGCGAGCATTCTAGACTTTCAATCACGGTCCATACCTACCTTGCCTCGTTTCCCTTCACGTCTCCTGTCTGCCTGCGTCACTGTGAGCAAACCTATGCAAATGCATATCTCATTGGTTCCATTGATGAAGTGCAGCCGGGCGTTTGGGACTTGGTTCCTGCAGAATTGCCTGGCCTATTATCCGGTAAGCGGATTGTGACCCAAGACCAGCATATTGTCTACTACCCCCAGATAAATTGTTTTATGCGCGATAAGTTACACTGCAGTAACTGATTTCCACAAAGAGACCCGAGTTCGCCAAACCGGGTTACACGTATTGTGGTCAGCTCTCAGGTGAACAACGTAGCATCTCAATGGCATTTACTCTCCAACCAACAGAGCCGAAAGCAGACGCCTGATCTTCTAGGAAGTTTCCTCGGAATAACTTCCACGCTGGTGGCAAATGCGGGCTTCTGGTATGATCGCGATGCCCCGTAGCATTTGTCTTAAACCCGTGCTCTCTGGCCGTAGTCACAGACGAGTGACGATGGTGCAGATTTAGTTCTGCATACCTACCAGTCTCGATGTCTCAAATTTCTCCTCAAGCCTCCGTGGTTCCCGTTCCGACTTGCTTATATCCGATATGCAAGCTTTGCGAAATGTCTCAACGGCTCGTTCAAGCGAACTACGATTTAAAAACTGCAACATCGGCCAAAATTGAGAACCAGTCCCAAAAGCCTTTCGAAAACTCCGTGGGCCTGGGAAGGAATCTCAATTTCCCGGTCCTGGCCATTGTGCGACCGATTGATCGTTGCCAGGGTCGACAATTTATATCCCAGTCACCAATTCAACACCGAGCTTCAAGCATGCTTTGGTGTTGCTAAGAGGGCGCTCGCAATACGGCTAGGATGCACACAAGCGCTTATAATTCGCCAGTGATTGGAGTCTAATTAGCTTTAGTATGTGCCTGTACGAGTAGAATTGCCGAATAATTATTTCTACTCTCGCGTACCATTAAATTTACGCCCTGTCGACAGGAACGCAGATACTTGCGCAATAAAGCTTCGGGTCCAGGGCTGCAGTCTTGAGGTTCAAATCCTCCCAATTCATTGCAATTCCAGCCAAAACCGATAGGCCCTCAAGGCAAGCTCCACGTCACAATGCGGCTGTCGCCAGTATTCTTGGCCCCTACCATTTTGAATGGTCTCTCAGTCGCATCTCCACTCCAGAAACGCGCATGCCCTCCCTTCAGCGGAAATTTCACTATCCAGCAGTATCAACTTTATCCAGAAAACGTCGACTTTGACTTCAATACGTGCAAGCTCTTTATTGGGTACGTACCCCACAGTGTTCTTCGCTATTCCCTATCTGACCTTTCTCAGGCAACTTTGGAACGCTTCCCTCGGCATCTACGACCCTTACACCAAAAAACATGAGACCATCGAGTTTGCAGGCATCTCCCACAACCCACTCTTCCATCTCGGCGCCGTGGGCGTGGACCGCAAATCTGGCCTCCTCTCCTTCATTGCAGACTATTCCATGAGCTTCGCCACCAATGGCGCCGACATTGCCGGCACAAACTGGCTCATGCAAATGGATCTCTCCACACGCGAGGTTCTCTACAAAATCAACCTAACCGCCGTCGCAGACGGCAAGTACGGCGGCTTCCAGGACGTTGAGCAAGATCCCGACGGGAATGTCTTTATTGTCGGAACATGGCCAGGAACTCTCCTCAAAGCCAAGAAGGGAGCAAAAACCGAGGCCGACGTCACGCCGTGGTACCTTCCGCAGCATATTGTGCAGACAGAAAAGGGTATTGGAGGCATCGCGACGCTGGGCTGGATGCTGCTCGCGCAGGGCGACAAGAGCAATCAGATCTGGCGCTTCGACATGCGCGCCGAGAAGGGTACCCCTGTTCCTGTCAAGATCACAAAAGGGAACCATACCTTTGACCAGAGTGATGCCATCTATCTGCCTCCGAAGTACGAGGGGAAGGTGCTGCTTGTTGCAGAGGATACAGTTGGTATCTCTGTCTTCTACAGCAAGGACGCGGCGTGGGTAGAAGCCGAGTATAGAGGCTTGGTGCCGATTGGAGATGTGCCAGCCGGAGCGAGTATTGTCACCGCAGCGCAGGTGGGCGATGCTGTATACAAGGTTGTGGAGCCGTTTGGAGATGAGGGGCTGGGCGGACCGGGGACGGCCGGGAATAGAACTGACTTTATGTTTCAGGATATTACGGCCGTGGTGGATGCGCTACTAAAGTAGTGCTCGGAGGTTTGTAAAGATGGAGTTTGTAGAAGTGAGAATGGGTTGGCGAATGGGACCGTGTTTTCATGTAAGAAAAGCACTTCCTAGCATCTGATCGAACGAGGACTTTGATAACTTCTCTTGCGGTTCACGACACACAGAAAATCCCTCCGAAATTTAACTGGTGAATGCGATAAACGATCTCTGGTGGGTGGCTTTTCAGTTGAAGAAGTCCATCTCAAGTAGGAGGAGCTACAATATTGGCTTAACAGTTCTTCCCCCCTTTCCCGTTTGGTGTCATTCGATACAAGACACTCTGGCCCTCGTCCAACACCTTGGACACCTGCGTGTCTGCGGCGCCAGTATCTTCCGAGGCCCAAACATCCCGCACACAATACCTCCCCTGCAATTGCAGCACCTCGTATGTCGCAACCACGTTTTGCCCTCCTGGTTGACAGTTACTCCCCCACGGTGGTTCATACCTGTCCGCCCTCTCCGTACATCCCATATTCGCAAGCAGCACAACAACCTCCTCATCATCGCCAAAAGGCCCTGCTTCCCATATCTGCAGCTGAGAAGGGTTCCGCGACCCGTCAGGATTGACGTAGATGCCCGGCGACTCTTGAGATGTCCAGTCGTCATGAATTTCTAGCACTTCTTTCTTGGTGAGCCACGGCCGATACGCGTCATCAATCTTGGTCAAATCGTCCCCCAGATACATCGGCGCCCCGGACATGGCCCACAGACCCATGTACGTCATCCTCTGAGCTGCGCTGAGCCCGTTCAAGAATCCAGTGTTGCCAATCATGAGTGAGTCCACGTCCGCGAAGCCCTTGAGGTTGCGCGTCTCGCTCAGTTGCGCGCTCATGTAGATTCGCAATGCTTCGCTCATCTTCTGTATGGCGAACCAGGATACCATGGTGGTTATGCCTGCAGGTACAGACTTTCCATCGACGGGATTGTTAACGTCGGTGGAGATGCGGTATGAGTCTGCTGATTTGCGCCAGCGCTCTGTCGCGTCGTGCGAGATATCGAGGTTGTAGGATAGGAGAAGCCACATCTGGCGGCCGGATGCGGATATCGCGTCGTGGTAAATGTCGACATCAACTATGTTCGTCAGTATACAGATCGTTCCTCGATTTTATGGGAGGTTTGCGCACGAAAGTTTGAATATCCGTCTGGGAGTTTATCGTCAAGAGGACTCTCGTTGGAGGCTTTTGGGTGGATGTAGTCGAACTTGATCAAATCGATTTCCCTCCATTATATCAGTGATTGCCTTTTTGCGTACTGGCCCGAGAACTTACCAATCTGCAAACTGTTTCACGACGCTACTCACCCATGCTCGGCTAGCCGGGTTGTCCTGAAGATCTCTTCTGCCGAAAGTGCATGGAAACGGCGCATCCGTCGAACACGGCGTGTTAACGTCGCTCATACCAAATTGCGAGTCCGCAATTGGCTTGTTGTCAACAATGTCAGAGTTGAAGGCTCCTGGCACAATGTATACACCAAGCTTAAGGCCCATATTGTGTACCTGCTTGGAAAAGGCCTTGAAGTCCGGGAATATGGTTTTGTTGGGCTTGATGCGACCATTTTCATCGCCTTCACCTCCATCTGACCATCCAGAATCAAGCATCAGATAATCGTATCCGTTGCCGAGATCTTGAAGAGCGCGCGCTTGTTTCAGCAGATTGTCTTCAGTAAACCAGGCAGGGCCATAATCTTGATGTTCTGGATGGTCATAAGCTTGCAGTGGGAATGATGACCAGCCACGGAATGAATTTCGGAAGCCGTTCGCAGAGTCTTCTTTGCTCAACTTTGTGAGAGCATGGACTCGACTCAAGAGAGCCAGAAGTAGGATAGATTTAGGACGAGCGAAAAGCATTTTTGAGGTAGAGAGACTGAAGTTGAGATACAAAGAGAGCGTAACAAGAATACATGCGGCGTTAGTTGGTTTAAATCTAGGAAAACCTTGATTGGATGCCTGAGCTGCGTTCAGCTCTCGCGGAGTATAATAAGGAGCCGCCAAACGGCATTAGACATCTTCCTGCTTGCGGTCACTTGTTTCAGGCAACGAGAGGGAGGCTCAGCCTCGAGATCATTTGAATGGTGGCGTAAAATTAGCTCTCTACCAACTCGAGTTCCCCAGCGTCAGCACTTCGTCAGCAGTCGTAAAGTAATACCATCTCGGGTTCATAGCGTCAGCATTCCGCCCTGTGATGGTATGCCTCATCAGCAACCATGTATGGCCCCCGCGTTTCAGGACATGGAACTGTCGGAGCTCGGTGTCTTGTTCAATCTATGATTCTAAATACACTTCATCGTGACATTGCCCCCAGCGTCCGCGTTCCACAATGCATCCCAGCCCCCATGATCCAGCATCGCGAAAACATACGTGCCCTTCTCTACAGTCCAGTTGTACTTGCGATCAAGCATCCTCAAGTAACGTTCAACCTCAACCTCCATTCTTGCGGTCAAAGTCTCACCCGGCTGCAGGTACACTCTCTGGAATGCGACCAGTTGTTTCAACGGCTGCGTAATCTGAGATACACGCTGAAGAAGATAGATCTGAGCGACATAGGAGCCAGGCACTGATCCCGTGTTCGCGACGTCAGCTTCGAATACGAGGGTGTCTGTGGATGTAAAGTTCTCTTTCCCGATAAGCGTGCTGCCACGGAACCCCGAGACGTTGAACGTCGTGTATGAAAGGCCGTAGCCAAACGGATACTGCGGCAGGGACTCGATGTCGACGTACCATTTCTTGCGCGCCGTTTGTTTGTAGTTATAGTAGACGGGTAGTTGCCCTTCGTGGAAAGGCACTGACACTGTGAGTCTGCCACCCGGATTTACGTCTCCGAATAGGACATCTGCGATCGCTTGGCCGCCGTTCTGTCCCGGGAATTTTGCATCCACTACCGCGGCAGCACGGGAGTAGTATTCTGGGATGGCAAAAGGCCGGGCTCCTTGCAGGACTAGAACAACGGGCTTATTCAGTGCGAAAATTGCGTCTGCGAGCTCTGTTTGATTTGCGTTGAGACCCAGGGATCCGCGGTCGCCGCTCTCGCCGTCACTGTTCCAAGCACCGCCAACGGCGAGAACAATGAGATCAGCATCTTTTGCGATTGCTACACTTTTCTCCACTGGAGATGCCCTGTCGACGAGATTCCAAAATAGGTAGACCTGTGAGTTCAATGAACCCAAGTTCTCGATTTTTTGGTATAGGTTCCATGTCTGGTATTCTAATCGAATGCGATACCTCACTCCAGTCCTGAAGAAAAATGATTCCGAACCCGGGGGAGCCAGTGTGCTGTTCTCGAGGGAGTATTTGCGTTCGGGAATGTTGGAGAGAATATTTCCGGACGTGGTCAATGGTACTTCGACATGCAGTTCATCGTCGACAAACACCTTAGCGGTGGTGTTCGGACCCACTGCAACGCCGATGAAACCATTGACATCCCCGGCAATGTTTGCATCGAGTTCTCCTTCCCATATCACGCTAAAGTTGTTCGACGACAGGCCTGGCGGTGGATAAAGGCCCCAGGACCCGATTGGAGCTTCCGTCCTCGACACCACAGGCTCGGCGAAATTTGTGTCGGCGTAGTAAGTTGCTTTTAGGCCTCCAGGTGTGCCGTTCACCAACAAGTGATGAGACGGGATGGGGTACTGTGCGTTGTAGAGCCAGGTGTTGGCACCCATACTTGTGACGAGGGTTGCATTGGTGCCGTGGAGATGATGGAGTATCCCTTGCTGCAGCGTTGTCGAATTCGAATCCGGATACATGCCGAATGTACCAGAGTAGTCGCCGTAATTGAGGACATCGCCGAATGGCCCGATCAAAGCAATCTTTTGGAAGCCGTGAGCGTCGATATCGAATGGAAGCGTCTTGTTCCTGTTTTCCAACAGAATGATGCTTTTCTGGGCGGCTTCCAGCGTGAGAGGGATATTTTCAGCCACGACTTGGTAGGGGTCAATGTCATCTGAAATATAAGGGGCATCGAAGAGACCAAGATCGTACTTCACGGACAGGATGCGTCGAATCTTGTCCTCCAAAAGGGTGATGGATATGGTGTCGTTTGCAAGAAGATCTGTCGTTGAATCGAGCAGGGTTGACAGAGGATAGTCGTAGTACTGGACCATTCCACCCGCGTTGAACCACTGTGCGATCGCATCGGCTGGCGATGCAGCGACACTATGCCCAACTTGCAGCTGTTTCATGCCTAATTACTTCATTCAGCACCCAATCATCCCATACAATCGTCATCATCACACTTACCAGTATCGTCAGCAATGACAAACCCATCGAACCCCCACTCGTTTAACTGATCGTAAAGCATCGGGTTCACATGGCTCGGAACATCGTCCAGTTCATGATACGCCATCATCACGCCCCTCGCCCCGCCCTTATCTATTACGCTCTTAAATGGGAGAAGATGTTCCTCAAGCGCTTCCCGGTTTCCATGCCCCATGAATGGTGCGCCGTTACTCCCCCCTTGCGGCGCTCCATGGGCAGCGAAATGCTTGATGATGGGTGCAATGGCATCCTGGTCGGCCAAAGAACCGTTCTTGGACAAGCCCGAGGCAAAGGCAATGCCCATGTGCGAAGTTAGAATCTTGTCCTCGCCCCAATTTTCTTGACATCTTCCCCAGCGTGGGTCCTTGCATAAGTCCAAAACTGGGGCCAGACAAGCATGTATTCCAATGCTCCTCGCCTCGGCCCCAATCGCTCTTCCTACACGCCCTACTAGGTCTGTGTCCCAACTACTCGCCAGCGTAAGCGCCTGCGGGAACATGCTCTGATTGAAGCTGCCGACGCCATGTAGACATTCAGCCCAATGCAAAAATGGAATCTTCAATCTCGAGCGGTCGATATTCAAGCGCTGGAGTGAATTGTAATAAGTCTTGTTGAGAGGGTACCAGTCGTGCACGTGGCCTATGGAGGCGTTGGGTGTGAATCGAAGCTCAAAATCGTAGAGAGAATTGTCGGACGCTGGGCCGATGACGTTGTTTGCGAATGTAAGGTGCAGTTGCTGGACCAAGTCGGGCACTTTCATCTGAGAGACAAGTGTTGCGAGGAAGGCGTCCTTTGCCTCGGCGTTTCGCTGGCTGAACGCGGCTGCATAGGCCGAGAGCAGAAGAAGAGACCACATGCTTTGGCCTGTGAAATTTCTAATTCTTGAAGAACGGCGTCTATGACCTGTCAATATATCCCTTTCCCGATGGATGGCTCGTGGGCGCCGAGCAAGCGATGTCGATGGAACGGTGACAACGCCTGATCCTTCGGCCCGTGGGCTTTTGCTTGAAAAACGTTCGCATTTGGACGAGGTGGGGAGGTCATGGAGGCTATCGGCCAGGTTGAGGATGGGTGCGGGGAGAAGTGCAGGGTTCTCGGTAGATGATATTCCGTCGTGCACATGTGGCACGTGCGACGTCCTCTGGAACGGCTAAGTATGCTGACTATGTACAGGTCAGTAGATATGCCATCATCTCGCGCAAAACTATTCACGCGACTAAAAGACATGGCTGTCTCTCGGCTTTGTGCTGCTTTCGTTCATCACCCAAGTGCCGTTGGGAAATAGTGTGCCCGGCTTTGTATAGTCCAGAGTTCTCCCGCCACGCACGTACGCAAATCGAACGTACTCTGATAAGCCCATATCAGGAGCTTGGGTCCAGTTAAAGTGGCTTGTCGCGCCAGCGCCGTCCGCAAAGAATGCACGATAACGTTCCACGTCATTGACCAGAGCACTGAAACCTTGCACACCTGCTGGAGGTGTTTCCCAGAAAAAAGAAACGGTCAATCGATCAACAATGGCAATGACAGGCTCCAAGACGACCGGCAATACCGAGTCAAACTTTGCATCTGCACGAAGGACATCGGCTGTCTGGAGGATCGAGTCGAAATCCCATCTCGCGACGCCATTGACGAAGAATCCAAGGAGCAGGCCTTGATATAGAAGAGACGGGCGGGTCTGCATGCTGGTGCCAGGGAGCAATAAAAGGCCCAATATATAATGGTGTATCCTCAGCAGAACGCCAGGAAGGACAAGGCACACGAAGATACCCAAGAGGAAGAGACCGTAGAGGCCCAAATATGGGAGTAAACGCCCTTCCAGCCAGAAATAGTAGATCTGCTGGGAAATGACCAAAACGAGCACAGCGATGATGGCGGCGAGAGCAACCTTCGCGCCCGGCTGCTGCTCGAGATCATGTGCATTGAGTCGTGAGATGGGGAGCCATCCGAATGTGTAGTTTGAGAGAGCCCCGAGCCAGAAACCACCCAACCAAAGCAAGGTTTTCTCGAATTGTGCATACAGCCCGTCTAGGGTGCGCTTAACAACCGTCCAGTATATTACAACTGCGCAAAAAAGCCCCGGGAGAAGTCGCTTTGCGAACATGGACATGTGATCTGGCAGAACGGTGACATTGCGATATGATGCCGAAGGTGGATCCGAAGCGAAAGCAACTTGAGCAAAGATCATAGTGAAGATGGTGAAGAAATGCCAAGACTCGGTGGAAAAGATGGACAAGCAAGACGTAAACAGCAAGGACAGAAGCAAGAGTTTCATCCGAGGATCCTGCTTGCATTGGAAGCTCGTGTCGGCCAAAAGCTTGAACGAAGACGGGAAATGCGAGTCGAACTCGATCGATTCGATCCCGTTCTTCCGCGTCGATGGAAAAGCGTCGTAGGACCCGGTCATGGACAATCTTCCACAACCTCCCATCGCATCCGTGATGATTCCAGCATGGATGGCAGATGCGCAGACAAAGCTGTCGGCACGGTATGGGTTGTCTCCAACAACCAGTGGGCGGTAGTTGACCTCGATGGGCCCGATGACCCGAGGGTTGAGAAGCTGAACACCCGCACAGTCGGCCGGGCAACGGAACGCAAAGGTGGTGTTTGTGAATGGGCGACAGTCAATGCCATCCAGGCCGCATTCGTTCTTGCGCCGCCAAAGAGTATCCACGCAGTCGAGATTTATAACATGCTGCCCCTCTCCGTCCTGAAGTGGGAGCTCAGCAAGCAATAGCAGTATGAAGAGGGCCGTGTATAGCGCCAGGTATCCGATGAGAAGTCCCAACTTGTGGTTGCGTTTCGGCAGGAGGCGGTGGAGCAGACGCACAGGGGCTTCTTGCACCGAGGGAAAGAAGGGCTTGATCTGCTGTGTAACGGGCGTGCGAGAGAGGTGGTACCATGACCGGGAGGTCACCGACGGCTTGGGATATGTCGTATAGTCATCTTCAATTTCGAATTCGTCGGTCGGTAGCAGTCGCGCTTCCTCCTGCGCGCTGGCCGCCGCATCACGGAGGTCGGCGTTCGCATCGGCACGCTCTCCAGACGATAGCATTCGGTGCTACAGGTCTTTCTTTTGTCAGCGAGGCATCAATATCTTGGAGATGGGAGAACCCGCAAGTCGATAACAGCGGTGCACATGCTGGATACATCGTAACGGGACGGGATACCAAATGTTCTTCGGCCCCCAATTTCGAGCCCCCAGCCTCAATGATGACAAAGCTTCAAGGTCTGAGCGTCCGAATCTGTCTCTACCATCTACAACTTGGAAGACTTTCCCCACAGGACGCGGAACGAGTCTTCCAATGGACTATCAATCCGCCTCACCCTTTCCTCGGTGCTCTCAAACAGGCTCGGAATCCCCGTCTCTCCAAAAGCAACCCCATCCCGAATCATAGCAGCAAGCCCCTTGGCCGATAACAAGATCTGCGGCATCCCATGCCCATTGAAGCCCGCGATGATATGCTGTCCCGGTTTGTTGGGCACGTGGCCCACGTGCGGCATGAAATCGGCGCTGTAGCCCATGACTGCTAATCGTAAGTACGCGTCGCAACCCCTCCAACCTTGCAAGATGCTATTGCTGTGGTTGATGGCTATTCTCACTTACCCCCCGTCCAAACTCTGCTCGTCTGCGCATTCGAGTCCTCCCACCCTCGGAAGTGGCGCTGCATGTACCCATCAAAGTATGACACTGCTTCGTCTACAAGCCCGTCGTCTTGCACGCTGTCAAACCAACGTTGAGGATTGTGCCAGAAGCGCTGTCGAGCGCCGCCGACAATAATGCTGCCATCTGCACGAGGAATGAGGTAGTCGTAGTTGGCACCGCCGAATCTCAGAGCGTACGTGTTGACGAGATGTGGCGCATTCCTTCCCTTGGGACTCTCGATGTGACTGGCGATTCCGCGGATGGGCGTGATGGCTTGTGCATACGAAGGCAGAATACTGCTTGTGTAACCGTTCGTGGCGTAGACAACGTGACTTGTCTTGATTACCCCACGCGGCGTTTGTATCGTCCACTTTTTGGCGCTGTCGAGCGATGGCGACACGAACTCGACGGGCGTATTGGCTTGGACGTTGAGACCGAGTGGGAGGACCTTGATGAGGAGTTGCTGGACCATTTTAGCAGGCCACAGGTGGGCTGCTGTGAAGGAGAAGGCGCAGTGAGCGCCCTTGACGCCAGAAAGCTTTGTATGTAAATGTCAACAAAATAACACTCGAAAGCATGGTGCACGCTCACCCTCTCGGCATCGGACGCGGGCATGTAGGCAGTATCGCTCAAATCGACGACTCCGGCATCTTTCAGTTTCTGATACGCCGCCGCCGTTTCCTCGGCCTGGGTGGCATCAAGATACACATCCACGGCCCTGGTGAGATGGAAGTCACAGTCTAGACGCTCACTTTCCACAAGCTCCTTTACAGCATAGACGTTCTGCGTTTCGAATCTCTGAAGCTCCGCTGCGGCTGCTTCTCCATACAAGCCAGCATATCTGGTCACATTAAAATACGTGTCTGGCTTCACGTGACCGCCATTGCGACCCGTCGCACCAGAAGCGATGTTTCGCGCCTCGAGGATTATCGTGGACGGTGGCTTGGGGTTGTCTTTGAGCAAATGGTAAGCAGTGGCGACCCCAGAAAAGCCAGAGCCGATTATAACGACGTCGGCCGTTGTGGGCAGGTCTGGCGTGGTGCGGTGGTGGTCCAGTGAAAGGGGCTCGGCGTTCCAGAATGATGCGACGGGATTCGGCACAGGCCGACGGCCAGCGGGCGAGGACGGCATGCTGGAGATGGCCGGCCATGGTGACGGGAAACAGGTTACAACTTGTATGGCTATCGAGGGGTATTAGACGCTCGACACGCCCGACCAGCCGACCTGGCGGAAGAGTGGGGTGACGGAGTGAACGGAACGTTGATGCCGAGATCGGCGCGCCGTCTCCGTCCCGGTCACCTGATCCCTGTATCATCGCAGGAAAGCGGTCTCCTCTTTAGATTTAGAATACCTCTTTGTATTGTTTACGCTATGAACATGCTCATTCAGACGCGGACACGATGGCGCGCGCCATCTCGGGAAACGTGTCTGCGGTAACGTCACACGGTCCAAATAGCTCGTCGCACCGTACCTTCTCCCAGATGGTGCAGTACGCGGCTTTGAATCTGCACACATGTCAGCGATTGAATTGGATTGCCCTACAGTGAGCCCATTCACACATACCCCGACAGTTTTGCGGCGGCCGAGTCCCAGTTGTGAGCAGCTGCAAACCACTTCTCGTCGTCCTTGCCCAGCTTTTCCAGCATCATCTGATACACCTTGGGATCCGGCTTTCCAATCTTGAACGAATCGCAGGAAATGAAGTTTTCCTTGGGCATATGGATGTTGTTGTGCCTAAAGTAACCACCCACGCGCTCAACGTCGCCAGCCGTCAAAGCCCAAACCGTGAAGCCATTTTCTCTCAGCATCTGAAAGCACTCGGCAATACCAGGGCGTGCTTGAAGCTTCATATACTGCTCGAGTATGTACTTGAGATCTTCGTCGGAGGCGAAGGCGTGAGGATCCTCGATACCGGACATGTGCAGCATGCGATAGAAAAGGCTGCTAAAGACCTCCCGGAAACCAACGTAGCGACCGTTCATGCTCAGGTACGTGTACTCTCGCTCCGTCACTTCAATCCAGAGGTATCCAAATAGTCGGGGCTTGACGTTTTGTGCGAGAAGCTTGTCTCCCAGGCGGTGATCAATGGCATTGAACAGAGCATCGTAGGATACGCACGTGCCGACGATGTCGAATACAACATGTTTTCGGGATCCAGTCATGGTCGCGGAAGATTTCATGTGAAAGCAGTATGGCCGTCGAACTCAATTGGGTCCAATATGAGGGGATCTTCGATGATGCCGTGTGGTTGCAAAGTAGATAATGGTATTTGGAGTATCGGCTACTATAGTTGGCAGCAGTTGATATTTCGATGGCGACAGATCCGGGCCGATAGAGGGTTTTCGGATACACTTATCGTGTGCCCCAGATCCGTGAGAAACCAGCAACTCTGCGAGGTAGTTTGCCGACTGAGGGGCTTGGGTGATACCCAAAACCAAGCCATGGCACCCGAAATTCCTTGGCAGATCGACAACAGTTTCCTGTTTGCGGCTGTGCTTATCCGCAGGGAGCGTCAATCTCCTTTGAATATTCTGGGGCATGTCTTCAGCCGGATAGCACACCCGACGTTCTATAGCAAATGCAGGACCATTCCGATAATGCGATAAAGCTTCGCCTGTTATGTCGGCGAGCGTTGCCCAGACGTTCTGTGTATTCATAAACTTGTGGGCTGCGTACACTCCTCCAGGTCAGGCACAGGTCTTTCGTTCCTGGCCGCAACCGTCTTCAGCCGCTCCATCTTTTCTAAACCAAGAAGTACTCCACAACATCTCCTCAGTAACCGACCCAACATTGGCGTTTGCTATCTGTCATCATGGCTGCCAACGAACCTCAGCACAAGACACTGTCTGCCGATCAAGTCCGCCACAGCAACGAAAAGAGCAATTCTCGCGTGCGGCACAAAAATCTGGATGACACTGAGATACAGGCAGCTTTGCAAAACTATGTGCCCGACACTTTGGAAGAGAAACGTCTTGTGCGAAGAATTGATATGATTCTACTCCCAATTCTCTGGTGGATGTACATTCTTGCTTACCTAGATCGGGGAAACATAGTAGGTCGAAGTCTTCTTGCTACCGACAGTCAAAGAGACCTAAATTGACGTTTGTGGACAGGCGAATGCAAATGCCGCTGGTATGAGCGCGGATCTGGGTATGTCGGAAAACGGTTCGTCCAATACCATGTGCTCGCCGATGCTACCCTAACGCAATCCAGGATACTCATTATTAGTGACGTTGTTCTTCATCTCCTATGTCGTATTCGAGGTACCTTCGAACATGATCTTGATGAAGGTCAAGCCGAGTATTTACATGCCGACAATCGTGTGGGTCTGGGGCTGCATCGTTGTCGGCATGTCGCAAACAAAGACCTCGACCGGTCTGTTAGCTGGACGTTTTTTCCTTGGAGCTGTTGAGGCGGGTCTCTGTGAGTATAATCCCGATACAAAGTGACTGTCTCTCCTGGCATCGACTGTCTGAAGCACCACTCAAGTGGTGTTTCAGTATAGTCGTGCCTGAGCTTTTAAAAATCACAGCCAATACCGTTGCTTTGACGACCTGCGCTGACTTTGCACCGCGATCTCAAGTCCCAGGAGCTCTATTTGTCTTGACATGCTGGTACACGAAGAGAGAAGTCGGTATGTTTGTACTGAGCTCGTACGCGGCATGTGCTCACGTTAAATCCAAGGCAAACGGTTCAGCATCTTCTATACATCAGGATGCATTGCTCCTGCTCTTGGTGGGATCATGGCTGGTGCAATCACCTCTAGACTAGAGGGGGCGCACGGCATGGCGGGTTGGAGATGGCTCCTCCTGATTGAAGGCGTCGTCACGGTGGCTTGCGGCTGGACGCTCTACTTTATCCTTCCTGACTGGCCTCACAATTCCCGAATCTTGTCTCCAGAGCAAAGATTACTGGCTCATGTCCGAATTCTACGCGACCGGAATCCTACCGCCGAGCCCGAAGACTCCCAGTTGACACCCTGGCAGGCATTTACGGCGGTCCTCAAAGATGGAAGAACATTCTTCTTCCTCATCATGTACTCTGCCAACCTGCTCGCTGGAACGATGACATATTTCCTCCCAACCATGGTCAAGGGTCTCGGTTACACGAGTGTTACTGCGCAATGGATGACGGTTCCCATCTGGATGTGCGGCGCCGTCTTCCAACTGTTCTGGTCTTACACCTCAGACAAGACTCAAGACCGCAGATGGCACAACAGCGGCTTGCTGGGGCTTGCGGGTATTGCGGCTCTCGTCGCTCTGCTCGTTCAAAATGACACTGTAAAATATGTCATGATGTGTCTCATTATTGGGGCAATCTATACGACGATTCCATTGATTCTGAATTGGACCAGCGAAATTCTCGCGAGACCAGAGCGCAAGAGGTCTGTTGCGATTGCATTCGTCAACTCCCTGGCACATTCCGCCTACTGTTACGGAAGCTTTCTCTGGCCAAGTTCAGAAGGACCTCGTAATCTCAAAGGCTTTGCTGCGTCGACTGCGGCCCTGTTGCTCTCGTCTATGCTAGCTGCTTTGCTGCCTGTCATCTTTCGATACTTGCCGAAACAAGCATTGGACGGGGTAGAAACAGATGATGAAGTTGTTCCGTCCGTGGACGAGAAGCTCGCGAAATGAGGAATACAGGGCGTGCGTGTGCACAGTGTAGCTGTTAGGGATATTTAATTCAAGAAGAATCCTTGAGTCATATATCGATCACTACCTTCAACCCAGCACAAATAACTTTTTCATCGCAAACGAATCCACGAAATAGTGGTCAAAGACGCTCAGTTGAGCTCTCATTACCTCTTATCAATCAAAAGTGCACTCCCTTGACACTCTTCTTCAGCCAGCAGATCTTGCAAATTTCCCTTGACCGCCGCCCCTTCCCTCTCAAATAGCGCTAGAATATCTGTCCTGCCACACGCCGCTGCGATATCAAGTGGCGTCCTTTGTTGCTCGTCCTCCATCGCCGGATCCAGGCCTTTCACCAGCAAAAGCATGAACTCCTTGTTGGAGCGGCTACAATCGCTGTTCTCTGTCTTAGTCTCTGCAACCGTATGCAACAACCCTTGTTTTCTGTTGTTTTGGACAAAAAAGTCTGCTCCGGCGTCTTCAAAGAGGGCGATTACGGACCCGGGAATTCTTCTGGCGGCGCTGTACCTGGAATCGGAGCGATAGGCGTTGAAGAGCGGGGTTTCACCGCACCTGTTGCGCCCGTTAATATCGAGACCATTTTCCAGAAGCTTGGAAAAGAGACTGCAGGTGGAGGAGGAGGTGTGAAGGCTTGGTGCAAGGAGATGAAGGGCCGTATTCCCTTGATTATCGATGTCGTGAATGTCCTAGCCACAAGTTAGCGTAAATAACCGAATAAGGGCATGGCTTAGATTGGTTCCTCTCTCGACCATTGCTTGCTAAACGCAGACAACCACTTGAAAGGTGTTCCGACTTTAGGTAGCAGAAAGTCCCTCTTCGAGAAGCAACAATCACATGGTCGCCGAGTCTTTCATACCGCTCCAAGATCTATAAGAGCTTCTGCAGGGCTGATGTCGTGTACGCTGTTGGCGAGCTCTATGGCAGAGAGGAAGGGAGTATGCGACCTGCGAGTCTCGCGTTCACGGAGTAGGGCCGGATGGTCCCTCGCGAAGGCTTTCAGTGATCTCGTGAACGACGACACAGGCCGCATTTTCTTATTCATTCCACTCCGGAGCATCGTATGCAGACAATTTCGTCCTAGGTTATCATGTGCAAGAGGATCCGCACCCAGGGCAAGGATTTTATCGGAGAGGGAAATACTCAAAGACGTTTGTTTGTCGAGAAGCATAGCTTGATCAATCGGAGCGTCGATGCCGTGCCTACTCTTGCAAGCCGCCAAAAGAACAGTTCGACCTTTTGCATCTCGGCGGTTCACATCAAGATCGGGTACGTCTAAGATCGGATGGAAAATGCCTCCTTGCATGATGATTTCGTGTAGAACAGTGTGCACCGTGTAAACCGCTTCACCTCTGGTCAGCACCCCTGCAAGTACTTTGCCCTCGCGTATATCCTCATCAAGAAGCGTTTCATTGCACTTCGGCTCATCGGTTCCACAAAATATGTTGCCCTCGTCTCCTAGATCGTAGTGTTTGATAGGATTTGAATGGCGATGGTATACCGCCAGTGGATCAGCTCCATGTTTTATAAGGATTTGCATGACACAAACAGCCACCTCCCTCTTCGACAATCTCGCTTCGTCTGTGATGTAAGACTCGGTGTCGTACTTGGTGGCTGCAATTTGCAAGGGATAGAGCTCAGATTCTGCGATGCGCTCACGGTCACTTTGGACTGCCCAGGTACTTTTGGTCTTGGGCGACTTCCGTGGCAATACACGCTCACGGCGCATGTCCGGATTCGCGCCACATGACAAGAGAGCCTCCACCACATCAGGTTGGCCAGCTTTAATGGCAGCGAAGAGAACATCGGATTGCACCAAAGCGCCATGTGCGGTGAGCAGCCGTACTAGTTCCACGTCTTTTGCCGCGTGAGCAAGGCAGCTTTCCCCTTGATCATCGATTGCGTTCGTATCAGCTCCTGCATCAATAAGCACCTTTGCTGCCTCCCGGTGGAAGATACCGGGGTATCCCTCGCCTGCTATAGCAATATGGAGGGGGGTCTGCTTCTTGCTATTACGGATTTCCGTGTTTGCTCCTCGCGAGATCAAATAGGGCAGTGCTTCCCCGACATGCCACCAATGCATTCCCTTGCTGAGATACAACAGCGCAGAGTCCTCAATGACTTCTTCCTCGTCTAATTTTTTGTATCGTGCGTCATCGATGTCCACTGAAAGCTTTTCGACAAGAATGCGGACGACGGCCATGTTAGGCAGTTCGCGTTGAACTGCTTTGAGTAGAAGTGAACGTGGGGGTACCCTTTCACTCGAAACAGTTCTTGCCGCATTGGGGCTTATATGTGTATGCCAAAGACCTCGGTCAGCCTCCAATGCTAGACTGCCAATCTTGTCGAGTAGAAGTTGAAACCCGTGCCGTGCAAGCACGGAGAAGTTGCTAGACGTATCAGAATGCTCCACAGTCGAGAAGTCGGCTCCAAGTCGAAACAGTTCTTCTACAAGGTGATACTTTCGCTCAGCTAGAAAATAAATGAGCAGGTCCTGGTTAGACTTTCCGGGCTGGACGCTCAATGATTCCTTCAATGCTAGGTAGTCTGCTTCAAGGTGAGCTTTCGAAGCATGCTCGGCGAAGATATTGGAGTTGTTCGTGCTCATGTCTGCCTTGACATCTATATGAATGTTCTCTTTGAACTTCATAAGACATTTGACAGTGTAGTGACTCCCAGAACGAACGGCAGAACTCATGGCTCTGAAACGATACCATTCTTGGTCGTGAAGACCACTGGGGTTGATTCCATTTTGAATGAGCAAGTCGACAATTTCTTCCAATCTCGCGGTATCTACCTCGGTGGTGAAGCCCTTCTGAATTTTCCTGATATTTATCGACAGCTCTCTCGGTTGAGGGCGAGCTCGGTCCTTGAGCAAGAAGCCAGAAGCATCCCCACCGCACGATCGTCGCCAGAGACTGACTTCTGTTTCGAAGCCAGCAATCGCATCAAGAACATATTTGTGGTTCACATCAGCTCCAGCTTGTACAAGTTGAGCAACAGTTTCTGGTCTTCCAGACCTGCAGCCGTAACACAGGGGTGACCATCCTGTACTGTCCTCTGCATTGACAGCTTCCAGACCATTGCTGTCTAGGCTCTCTAGAAGCATGCCCACAATGTTGCTCTGCATTGATCGAGCGGCCAGGTGAAGAGGTGTCATCTTTTCCGAGGTCGCCTTCCTCGGGTCTGCTCCAGCCTTCAAGAGCTTTCGCGTGGTCCTCTCGGAAATTGTAACAGCCAAGTGCAATGGCGTCAAGCCCTCGCTGTCAGTAGGATCAATGTCTTGTGCCATTGAAAGGACGATATCCATGGGGCAGACGTGGCCGACCGGGAAGCTTTCGCTGTTCCATTGCTTGCTGGAAAGGATGTGCAAAACGGTCCACTGTCGGTTGTTGCGTGCGTCTAGTGGTAGGCCTAGCAGAAGCAATCTCCTCCATAGCGGAAGGTATTTTTGACTCGAACGTACGTCGTAGTTACAGCGTAGTAGGGCGAGTTCATGGAGAAGATTATTCCCATTGTAATCAACGGCATGAACATCCAGACCAAGACTAACAAGGTATTCGAACTTGCTGATCTCGGGATCATATCTGTTTCGAAATGTAGACGAGCCTCCGTCATGAGCGATGGCCTCGTGAAGAAGCGTTCTACCTGAATGGTCTCTTGTAAGGATCGATGCTCCCTTGTCTTGGAGCATCTTTTGAATCGGATAAGGATCCGCTAGAGAATGGCCGGAAAGCCTCCTGTTGGCAGAAGTTGCGCGAAATAACAATGTGGCACCATTGTAGTCCTTTGTATCAATGCTGGCCCCGGCTTGAAGAAGAACATCAAGCATTGCAGATGCTTCTCGGTCATCCAGCCGCATGCCGTGCAATGGGGTATCACCCGCATGGTTACGGTGATTGGGTTCGGCTCCAGCAGCAAGTAATGCTTTCAGAAGTTCGGGGGTACAATATTGCTTGAGAGCGATATGTAATGCGCCATTTCCTTGAAGATCTCGCACAGTACAATCTGGCCGATAGTCGAGAATTTTGAGGACATTCTTCGGGTTGTACGTTTTTAGTAGATAGAGCAACGCGGTCCAGCCATCTTTGGAATTCTTCGTGTTGATGTCTACACGACCATCCTCAAGGAGAAGGGCGATGGACTCGGCGTCAGTAGCATTGTGAAGGGGCACTTTGCCATCGTCTGACACTGCATTTGGATCTGCACCCGCATGAAGTAGCAGACGCGATGCAACTAAATCCTTGGAATGAATTGTGGAGTGCAGCGCAGTAAGACTTCCTCGTGTGCGCTGGTGTACGCTTGCTCCGCGTTCGAGAAGCAGTTCGAAAATTTCCTGGAACTCTTCCGCGTCCATGATCCCGCGCGACCAGTTGTTCGGTCCTTCTCCGCATAGTTGAAGGAGAGGCGTCAGTCCCCTCGCTGGGTTCTCGACTCGGTCAGAGCTATAGTAGTAACCACCTCCTCCAATACCTGCGAACTCGTCACCAGCTCCAGCACAAATTATGTTTGGGTCCGCACCCGCCTTTACGAGGGATTTAATTGTCCTGGCGTCTCGTGAGCTGCAGGCCAGGAGTAAACACGTATCCCCTCGAACTTTTTCGTTGACGTTGACACCGGGATAGCGTAGAATTCTTTCGACGACGGCAGCATGCCCTTTCTCAGCAGACCACGCAAGAGCTCGATGAACTGTCTCGATATCTTGAATGTAGTTTAGGAACACGTCTACGGCTTGGAGGTGTCCATTGTGGCACGCGTACATGAGCGGCGTGTGCCCAATTGACGTCGGGGCATTACCACAGGACCTGCCAGGGCTTTCCCTCGTCTTTTTTGTCAGTGGGTTTACCCCAGCTTCGAGCAAAACCCTGATTGTCTCAAAATGATTCTTACTTGCTGCTTTGTGCAGTGGTTTCAAACCACCGGTCGACTCTTCTTGGTCTGGATTTGCTCCAGCGCGCACAAAGAATCGAACCATCTCGGTTTGGCCATTGCTAGCAGCCCACCAGAGTGGGGTTTTCCCTAACTCGTCCATACAATCAACGTTCACGCTGTTCCTCTTCGCTAAGATCGACTCGGCATATCCAGTTAACCCAGTCCATCCGGCAACATGGAGTCGAGTCACGCCTCTAGGTATCTTCGAATCCTGGTATTGGAATTCGAACCATGCCTGAAATCGAAAGTCTTCCTCAAGGAACTTGATGATTGCAGCTGTTAAGTCACTCTGAGCATCCCCAGAGAATGCTGACCGAGCAGCATGGACAGACCAGTTTTTGGCAGCATATTCCAGGAAGGGATGCTTTAGTCTAGCCTTGAGTTTCGATGTCTCCCGTAGGTCATGGATTCTTCTGATATTGTTTGCCGAGTTGGCGCCTTTCGTTTGCTTGGGGTTTGGTTGGTCCGCCCAAACAGCCTTCATGTATTCGAGACATGCTATGGCGAGGGATTGGTTGGTGGACCCAGGGAGCAGTATTGAATATCTAGGAGCACCGGTCGCTTTCGTGGATCCTTTCAAGTACTCGGTGAGTGAGTGATGGATGACAGACACGGTCTCGTCGGGCAGTATCTCGAGCAGCGGTCCGCAGGCAACTCTAATCAAATCTTTTGTTGTCCTCCGATCTTGGTCAGCCTCATTGTAATAAGTGATGTTGATCATCTCGGCAATTTCAAGTAGACGCAGAGGGCGAGTAGCGTGAGTAACCCACTGAAGAATGAGCAGCTGAATGTCATCTCGCACTCCGGACCGGCGAGCATGCTCAGTAAGAAGGTCCGTGTACATGCCGTTCATGTCCAGGGGCAGTAGGCCAAGAACGTGTCGTACGTTGGCACCTGGCTCGAGGAAAGCATCCATGGCAAGCTTTGCGTACAGGAAGAGTCCATTCGCACGGCCGGGAATTGCCTCTTGGATCAGCACTCGGTCGGCGTGCTCAATGCCAGACGACTTCAGGCTATATTGCACGAAGCGAACGATGTCGACATCAACGTGACTTTCTTCCAGACGTAGCTGAGTGATCTTGATGGGTCTCAAAGGAGCCTCTACTGCTGGAACAGGGCGACTTGTGATGATGACCTTGACCTTCTCAGGCTTCCACTTGCCAAGCGCTGCTAGTGAGACGAGGAATTCATCGTTGCCAGAGTCAATCTCGTCAAGAGCATCTGCAATACAAAAAACACCGTCTGTCAAGCCCGTGAAGGCTAGGCGGAGGTCTTTCCAGAGATCCTCCATGGAGAGGCTCGCGATGGGACGTCTTGCATCTATGTAGCCTTTCAGGCGCTTCTGTAATGGCGGGCTGTATTCAAGTATCTGGGCGAGCCAATCTTGCAGCAGTGCAACGGGTGCATGGTTGGCGTCAATGATCTGGCGGAAAAAGAAGAATAGAACCGGCACGCCGGGATGGCTTCGCGACAGATCTTGGACTAGATGGGCAGCAACAACAGACTTGCCAGATCCCGGGATGCCTTTGATCCAGAGCAAACCGTGGTTCTTGTTGGTGCCGTGGAGCCATTCCTGGTAGACGGCGGTTGACTTTAGCCAAGCTCCAGTGCCCGGGACATGCGAGGAAAGGTGTTTGTGGTAGTCGCCACTCCTGTGGTCATAGGCCGTTGGGGACAGCCATTCGCGAATGTCTCTGACCGTCTCGGGGCTGCCTTTGGTCAGTGTTTGGGGGTGCTGGCTCGACGAAGGGCGGCACGCACGACTCTGGGAGGATTTGGTCTGGGTTATAGTTGCTCACGTCGTCGCGGTCAATCCAGACGGCATCAAGATGGCTGCTGCTTCCCGAATCGGACATGGTCACAATGTGAGGCGATGAGGATGTTTAGCTACGGGTGAGGGCGTGTTGATTGTTGAATGGTATTTTGGGAAGGAGCTAGGCAGCAGCTGGGGGCCTCGTCTCATCCCACCGCAGTGGCAGGATGGTACAAAGGTACATGCCCTTTTGCTTTCTTTCTGTCTTTCTTTCGTCTCATTCTCATTAGAATCGAATAGGGGCGATGCGGTGCGTAGCGGGGGGCAGCCGCCCAGGCCAGAGCGGGTCAAGAGCAGGGTGAATGGCAGCGGCGGTGGGACCAGTGAAGGTCGGTCACGCTCTTCGTCACGACCCAGCGTGCTGAGGTCCCGTGTCAGGCGCGTCGAGAAGCTTCTACAAGTACAAGTACAGTAATACCGCACCGCCCTGAGCGCAGCCCCCCGCGGCGCCGCCTGGTCCCCGCCACCCCTCCAAACCCACGCATTCCCCGCGTCCGCGCCGCCTCACCCCGTTCTTCCATCCTCGCACCATGCCCGCAGGCAGCGAATACGCCGCCGAGCAGCTCAAGAACCAGGGCAATAAACACTTCAAGGATGGCGAGTACGACGATGCCGAGGCCCTGTACTCGCAGGCCATCCAGAAGAACAGCAAGAACCCGCTGCTCTTCACCAACCGCGCCAACGCGCGCCTCAAGCAGGAGAAATGGGAGGGCGTCATCGACGACTGTCTGCGCTCCATCGAGCTGCTCAAGGAGAACATGAAGGCCTTTTTCTACCTCGGTAGGCTCTACGCGCTGAATGCGCCCGCTGCTCCCACGCTGCCATGCTGACCTGGCCGCCAGCCCAGGCGCAAATCGCCGTCAACCACCCCAACGAAGCCCTCACGTCGGCCCTCACGGCCTACGAGCTCTGCGTCACCACGCCCGCCCAAACCAACAACGCCGCCCACATCAGCGCCCTGGTCGTCCGGTGCAAAAAGGCCAAGTGGGACATGCGCGAGCGCGACAGAGTCCGCCGGCGTGCCGACTTGCTGTCCAAGCTACAAGCCAAGCTCGACGTCGACTACAAGGCTGCCGTCGCCGACGTCGACGAGGCCGTGGAGAAGGGCGAAAAGGGCCAGGTAGAGGCGTCTGAAGAGAAGCAGGAGCTGCGCCAGGGCTGGGAGCGAGAGATTGCAGACCTTCGCACAGCCTTCGCCATATCCGACCCAGAGCACCTGGAGAAGCGAGAGGTGCCCGACTACCTGGTCGATGGAATCACCTTTGAGATTATGCACGACCCCGTTGTGACACGCAATGGCAGGAGCTACGAGCGCGCCACTCTGATCGAGCACCTGAAGCGGAGTCCCATTGATCCCTTGACCCGCGAACCGCTTCGGATAGAAGACCTGCGGCCCAACATGGCCCTGAAGGAGGCTTGCACAGAGTTCATGGAGCACAACTCTGGTTGGGTCTACGATTGGTAGGTGGGTACGTCATGGATCGGCTCCCTACACTCACCATGAGAGTTGTGCGCCCTTCTGCGCATCGTGGGAAGGGTACTTGGGGGGTCCAATGATGATGGCGTGGCTGCTTCGAGCGTCCACTGACGTCCACACAGCGAAGACGGCGACACGGACCAGGACCCACGCTGGGCTCACCTGTCTTATTCATAGAGCAGCTTGGAAGAGCACCACTCGCATTGTACGGCGTTAAGACATGGGTTGCATGACGGGCGTATATGGACTTCTCATTCGTCTACCGACGTCAAGGGTTTGGATTTCATTTCCCCACGTCTTTACTCTACTCTTTCACTGCTCTTGTGTATCGCCACCAAGTGCTCACAGCATCACTCGCCCTTCGTTCTCTCCGCACTCCACGCAGGCAACTCGTTCGCTCCTGCGGGCACCCTCAACTCGCGCCCTTTATCCCTCCAGCCTTTGATCTGTGCTCCGTTCTGCCAATCCAGCAGTCCGTCGTGAGTGACACACTTCCTTCTGATTCCAAAATCCGGAAACAGGTTTTGCTGCCCCTCCATCTAGTTGAATGTCAGCACATTCAAACTCGGCTGACACGTAAAGGCCTGTAGCACCAATCCCAAGCAATGCGATCGATGAACCTCCAGCAGCGGGGCGACGTTCTCGGTGTGATTGAATAGCGTGGGAAAGTAATAAACATGATGCATGTACTTTCTCATCGTATTCAAGCAGTGTAGTAGATGCTGCGAGTCCAGCTCTGCTACATATGCATCGTCGCCGTACCCCCAGCCCGCCGGCACCTTGACTGTCCACTCTGGCTCTTTCCCCAGCTTTCGCACCTCATCGCTGTTTATTGCGAACGGCGCGACGTCTGAAATGGCGTCCCAGGCTGCATCGACGGCAGGGGAAGGGGGTGCGCGGTAAATTCTGAAGGGGTCGTTGGAGAGGCTGCGATCTATCCAGACGGATTGGACGAGGGGATGGTAGCGGGAAAAAAGAGGCACTGCTAGGTGTCAAACTTGGGTGGATTCTGCGACAAGGCGAAAATGGAGCCTACTGAAGCTGTTCATGCGCTGCAAGGGTGATACTTTGGCCGGCGAGATAAAGTACGATACAGTTGACGTGAGCATGGTGCCAATGGCCAAGCCGGCAAGGAAGAGAAAACACGAGCGAAGGTGCGCTATTCGATGAATCCCCTGCGATTTGTATTGATCTATCGCTTTCCTCGATTGATTCTGCACAAGAATCGGCCCCGAGTCTGGCATAATCGATGCACGTTTTGCCGTTGCCGTTCCACATTGCTGAGAATGTAACGCGGAAAACTTCTTTGCGAGGGTTGTCGTAGCCTAAGACTCGAGTCCTGTGCGCACGATTCCTCTTGCACCCTAATGTAGGATACAGAGCACTCTGGTCCAAGTGGGGGGGCACAAGTGGTACCGGTAGATTAAGTGTGATTGTTTTTGCTAGGCATTCAAAATGATAAAAGAGAAAAAAACGAGAGTGAGCCTTCTCCAGACCGCTGGTGGTTCGCTATGCGGCTGCTACATCTCTACAGTGTGTACCCACGTCAGGCTAGTCGCTTTCCGCATCACCTTCAACAATCACCTCAGACTAACATGCTCCGGCTTACTCATTCACAACTCTTCCCGTATCGCTTGACTGCCAAGAGCTACAATATGTACTCGACTGCTCAATGGTCACAGCGAGTCGGGTTAGACACTGGGGACTTGACGTCGTAGCATTTTCTACTAAATGCTTCCCTATCGAGATAAGAGCACCGCGTCCATCCTGGAAACCCCCTTGTCAATCAGGCTGGACTTGTGATGAGCATGACATGTCCATCACATTAGATACTGTCTGCGCGTAGAGTATAAAGACATGCATCTCCGACTACCAACCTGGCTCCCCGGCTATTCGACTGCATGTCTTTCTCAGCTCAAGCCAACAATTGAACCAACGATGCACATCTCGATTCCCATGGTGCTCACAGCAGTGGCCGCTGCCCTCGCGGCTCCGCTCCCCGCTCTAGGCACATTGACATTCCGACTTCGGCGTCACGGGCTCATTGTTCTTCATGTTAATGCTTCTTTCTTAGACGGGACCCTCTTGGGAGGCTTTGGAGACCAGTGCTAAAGACGAAAAGAGGGGACTTGCTGAATCGGGGCCGGCGGAACTAGGGAAGAGAGACGTGAAGGAAGACTTTTATGGCGAGAATCCGCTCCTCTATGACTGGGGCGCGGAGACGGCGGATAAGAAAGTGAAGAGAGACGTGAAGAAAGACTTTTATGGCGAAAATCCGCTCCTCTATGACTGGGACGCCGAGGCGGCGGAGAAGCAAGTGAAGAGAGGGGACTTATATGGTCCGACGCCGATTCTATGATTGGGGCGAGCAAGATTTACCAGTGGAGAAGGGAGTGACGAGAATCTGAGCGTAACTCCCGGGCTTATCGTGCCGCCAGCTTCAATTCTACTACCTCTACCGTGCAACATGTGAGATTGAAGCCAAACTTATGGATGACATGACAATCAGGGAGATGTGAATATCAATCAATAAGCGAGGTTGACGGAACGTCATTGCTGAGCAGCCACCCCGCACTTTTGGCCAGATGACCAGGCAACACGCTGCAACGACAGTCCACGTACCGTGTTTAGAAACAATGTCTGCGCATGTTGGCGACGCAACACTCTTTCCCCGGGCCGAAGACGCCAAGCAGGGTCATGGCGAATGCATTTACGGCATTGCTCTCACGAGCACATTGCTCATCACAGCTTCGCGAGACCAGAGTGTGAGAGTATGGTCTCTTGCGACTCAAGAGCTGGTGCACCCACCTCTGCAAGGTCCATGCGACGTCTTCTATCATATCCCAAACACAGGCTGAGCGGGGCACAGGTCACACAGCCGCCGTACTCTGCGTCTTCGCTCTCGAACCCTTGGGTGTCTTCTTTAGCGGCAGCGTAGACAAGCGCGTCATCGCGTGGAACCTCTCCACCTTGGAAAAGGTTAAGACATTGGAGGGCGCGCATTCGGAGAGCGTGCTGAGCGTGGCAGCTTCCCGCAGCTTTCTCGCGACGGGGTCCAAGGACAAGACGATCAAGATTTGGCGCATAGCGGACGTGATGGAGAGGGAGGCGGATCCGAGTGCTGCTGCTGCTCATCTGACAGGGCACGCGGCAGCGGTGAACAAAGTCGTCATGACAGAGTCGTTGCTGGCAAGCGGTTCCGGCGATCGAACCATCCGGCTATGGGACGTGAAGACATGGCAATGCGTGCGAAGGATATCCGGGCACCAGATGGGGGTTGCTGCGCTCGCTCTGTCGCCCGATGGAGGGTCGCTTGTGTCCGCCAGCTCTGACAGAACGGCGCGCATCTGGGATGTTGCCACCGGGGAGGAGATGGCTTGCTTGCGGGCACACGATAATCTCGTGCGCTCCGTCTGCCTGGTTCCAGGTCGGTGGGGGGAAGACAGCCAGATGGTCTTGACGGGAGGCTACGACGAGACTGTGATCGTGTGGCGCAGAGCCCCGCCAGGAGAGTGGGTGGCCGCCAGGTACAATGTCCGTCACATTGTGGGCGGGGAGGGTTCGCGCAGGGTCTTTGCGTTGCTGTCGGACGGGGAGCAGGTGTTTTGCGCGTCGCAGGCCGAGGCGGCGGCGGCGTGGAAGCTGCCCGAATAGTCGTGGAAAAGCAACAGCGGCGGGGGCAGTCAGATGGACAACGAAGACGACAAAGGAACATGCATGCATGTTTTCCTGCTGGGTGCAGGCGGGTGCACGTGAGAGCCGCTGAGTCAGCCGAGCCTCAACCACGCGCGAGCTGGTGGCGAGCATCGTGGCCACTTTGGCCTGCCATTAGCCTCTCATGGACGCCCGCCGACGCCCATGGCCATGAACAGCGCCGCGCAGATGCGTGCCATTGCCCTCCGCCACAGCCTCGCGCGCCCCCGACCCTCTTTGCGCCGTGCCCGCCTCTCCCCGCGACACGCCTCGACGGCCAGCGACGCCCGCTCCGCCGCAACGCGCACCAAGAACCTCGTCTACGGCACCCTCCTCGCGCTGGGCTCCGCCTTTGGCTTCCTCTACATCACAGATACGCGGTCGAGCGTGCACGAATGGCTCGTCGTGCCCGCATTGCGAGTCGTCTACCCGGACGGCGAGGATGCGCATCGGGCAGGCACCACGGTGCTCAAGGCCCTGTATAGCTTCGGCCTGCACCCGAGAGAGCGCGGCGACGTCGATGCGGCGGGAGACTTGCACGTCGACGTCTTCGGCCAGACCATCGTGAACCCCATTGGAACGTCGGCTGGCATCGACAAGGGCGCCGAGGTGCCCACGCCGCTCCTGGCTCTTGGGCCTGCCATTGTCGAGGTGGGAGCCGTCACCCCCCACCCGCAGGAGGGCAACCCAAAGCCGCGCGTGTTCCGCATCCCCTCGCAGAAGGCCCTCATCAACCGCTACGGCTTCAACTCGGAAGGCGTCGAGACGGTGGCCATGAGGCTGCGACAGCGCCTTCGCGAGTTCGCATACCACGCCGGACTCGGCATAGATGACGAGGCAGAGCGCAAGATCCTCGATGGAGAGGCCGGCGTGCCGCCAGGCTCGTTGACGCCTGGTCGACTCCTCGCCGTCCAGGTCGCCAAGAACAAGACCACGCCCGAGACCGACATGGAGGCCGTCAAGAGAGACTACGTCACTGGCGTTGCCCACCTCGCAAAGTACGCCGACATCATCGTCGTCAACGTCTCCAGTCCAAACACGCCTGGCCTTCGATCCCTCCAGAACGTCGAGCCCCTGACCAATCTGCTGACCAGCGTCGTGCACGCCGTTGACAAGATTGACAGGAAAACGAAGCCAGCTGTCATGGTCAAGGTGAGTCCCGACGAGGACTCGGACCATCAGATCTCTGGCATCTGTGAAGCCATCTGGAATTCCGGAGTCCATGGTGTCATCGTCGGTAACACTACGAAAAAGCGCCCTGACCCGATACCGAAAGGCTATATGATAGCGCAGAGCGAGGCGCGTCTCCTACTTGAGCAAGGCGGCTACTCTGGCCCTCAAATGTTCGAGCGCACACGTGACCTAGTCAAGAGGTACAGGATCATGTTGGACCATGGACCCAAACAACTTACACCTCCCTCTTCACCCGATTCCAACCCTGCACCTGCAATCGCGCCCGCGCCCGCGCCCGCACACGCACACTCGGCCCCGCTCTCTCGAAAGGTCATCTTCGCGACAGGCGGCATCACCAATGGCAGGCAGGCACGCGAAATTCTAGATGCAGGTGCGAGCGTAGCCATGGTCTACACGGCCCTGGTCTATGGCGGTGTCGGCACCATTACCAGGATCAAACGAGAAATGCGAGAGGAGGCTACGAAAGACCAATGATGATGGACGGTGCATGGGCACGATTGCGATGTACATGCGAATTGCACACCCAAAAGTTTACATATGCATGTACGAAGCAATCTTGTACGTGACTGTTTTCACTGTTCAGCGAGTCCAAGTCGAAGCATTGCGTCATTGACTAAAATTATCCATCAGCATGGCTTCCGTCGCCAAGCCAGCCGCAGTCCCGCACGCGTTACACGAGTTCCGAGAGCGACGCCGTATGCGCGGTTTTTGCTGCAAGAGGGAAAGCGGCGCGAAGCAGGTACCGGACGGCAAGGTATAAGGTTGCCCCACGGACAAAGCTGCGCCCATAGCAAGCCATGCCAAGTCGTCTTAGCTGCGGAACTCTTCCTCATCTGCACCGCCCCTGTAGCACAAGGCCGTGCGAGGCTTAGCCCGCGCGTCCTTTCACAGCCCATCGCAATCTCTCATGCTTCGCCGGACCATTGCACAATAAAAGCTCTCGGTTCCTCCTCGCACCATATCCCATCACACCGTTCCCACCCCTCAAACCCTCAAAGTCTCACCGAACTCGATTGCCAATTTCAAGTCCAAACTCGTCCATCTCTCTCTCATTCACTCGCACACCACAACACCTTCGTCAAGATGCGCTTCTCCATCATTGCCGTTGCTGCCCTCGGAGCCGTTGCCAACGCACAGATCGACTCGTTCCTCTCCAGCGTGCGTGGCGACGTCACCTCACTTCTCAGCGGCGCAGCCTCCGTCGCAACCTCGCTGGCCAACGAAGTCACTCAACTTCCCGGCGAGATCCAGTCGCGTGCCAGTGAGATTCAGCAAGACGCTTCTGAAATCCGAGCCTCCATCACCCAGGCCCTCGCCAGCGCCACTGGCCCGGCTGCCCAGAGTTCCGCCTCAGCGGCCATAGCATCGATTGAGAACAGCTTGAGCCAGGAACTTGCCTCCATCACGGGCGCCGCGGCCTCGGCCGTATCTTCAGCTGCTGGTGCAGCGACCACAAGCCAGAGCACCGACGCGGCTCATCCCACTGCACTGCCTGCCATGGGCGCTGTTGCTGTTGGCCTCATTGGTCTTGCTGGCTTGTTGTAGAGCCAGATCAAACCAGCACATCATTTTTCAGCCCTTTAACCAGCCTGCATACTGGTCCGGTGTCTCCCGTGCGAGACTTGGCGTTTTGCGAAGCACGCGATGGAGTTGGTGGACCTGAACTATTAGCGACTTGACCGCGTCTTTGGGAATACCTATGTGAAAATAACATTGTTTTTCAACCAATCTGTCTCCATGCATCATGATGAAAACGCATGCAATTCTATCCCACAACACACGTGATCTACTGTAGGTGCTTCACTTGCCTCAAGCAACCGTGCGGACCCTAGTTTGCATGTTTCAAGGCCACCGTCAGCGGACGCGCTGTCGCAAGTCAGCTGTACCCCCTCCAGCTTGCATCATTACGTCATGTCATCTTCGTTACTTCATGCGTCTTGGACAGGCCGAATAAACTCGCACTTGTTTCCCCAGTGCGGTATCTGGATAAGAGAAGATTGCAGTCACCACCAATATCAACATGGCTGTTGTTTGCCGGTGCGTACATCGTTGATCTCCTGTGCAAAATTTGTACTCAAGTTAAATGTAGATTCTGTGTCGGACCTTGCCGAAGTGGGTCAACCAGGTTCAGTCAAGTAAATGAGAGTTCCAAATTTCATGGCTGCAGCCCACATGTGTTCGTGTTACTTAACCTATCGCCTTCTTGCATTCCTCTTCCTCTAGGATCACTTTACTGTGCTATCCTACGGAGTAATTTGGACAACACTGTGAGATGCGCCCAACTATTTCGATATTCACACGTCATCAGTAAACATGTCGTTTTTTTAGACTCAAGCTTCCCATATCTACTATACAAATGTTGGTAATGACCCTCGCCACCAGACTTCTTCTACTAACTCTAAAATCCACAGGGACGCCTGCAGGGCCCATGGCTAAAGAATTCGAGCATGCACAATCATTGAGATTCACCAACTTGGCGGGAATCTGTGTACAGAAGTTGTTCACTAATACTACATACATGTACTTGTCGACTCTTTCTTTGCCTCAATCCCCCATTTGAAAAAAAATCAACAAATCATCCTATGAGCGCGCTCTCGATCCACTCTTTCCTCGTCGCTTTTTCTCGGTTTTTATCCTCAACGACGTTTCCAAAAAGCTATCTAGGCCTTAAAATTTGTACAATTTCCTTCCTCGAGATATGTGAACTCACCCACTAGCACTGTACTGTGGATAAACGAGACCCTCAGACTTGGGTTCTCTTGGTGATGCACCACACAAAGGGGCATCCGATCTCCTTCTCTGCGGTCCTGATCTCATTGGCAACTCCGTCTGGAGAGTATGTCGGGAGTGCCAGAACTCCAGAGGCGAGTGCGATAAGGACGAGTAGCTTCATGGTGGAATGGGATACTTGGATGCGATGTCCAAGGAAGACTTGTTTAACCGTATGAACGATTGGGAGTATGTTGATGTTAGAGCCGAGTGAACTGCTCAGGCCGTACTTTGGAGTCCTTTATAATCCTCGATGTTATCGGGTCGTAGAATCCTCTTCTACCGATTGGGATAGCCCAAGAGGTAGTCGCATACATGCACATGTTGCAGTTTTGGCAAAATGAACACTCGTATTGCGGTCCAATGTTTGTATGACATATCGGTGCAACCAGTGGCCCCTTCGATAACCTTGAATAGCAACATCACTGCTTTTTGAGCCAGGTGGTAGCTGCGCGCAGGGTGTTATTACAATACCCACGGTCGGCGACAGATACGAAAACCTGTGAGCAAGAGCACCACTGCATGGTTGCAACACGCATCAATATGCCTGCTTACTGGATCGTCATGAATGCAACACGAGTTAATTGCAGAGTCCGTGATCGACGTTGCATTCTTCTTGAGCGCTTGCTTGCTCTTCGATCGGATAACATACATGCATATGTAGCAACACTCAAAATCATCCCGCGCTCCTCCATACCCCAACGCGTATTGTTATATGCGTACAGTGTACATTTATAAAGTGTTTAGCTGAATTGAAGCCATAGAATGATAAGGTTTCACCGCGTATATCAAGGCCATCGAGATATTGTGCGGTTAGAACGGCCCGAACGCGGGTTTGGTTGGGGAGGCGCATACTCCGCTCCAGCCTCCAGGATACGCGCGACACAGGTGCTACTTTGGGGCTAGCGACTCCCGTATATGCAGGCATTTAGCCAGTGTAATGAGGGGAAGACCTCTATTTTTCGGAACTCATATATTACCATGCATGCCAAATATATGTATGTACTATTAGAAGTGGAGTTGACATATATCCCCAGTGAGCGGTACCAGAGAGGGGTTGTGGCACCGGAAGCTGCATAACCATAACGGAATTCATACCATCGGGTTCTTGAGCGATCACCGCCCACTGTGGAAGTAGTAAGATCTGCAACCTCTATCGTATATGATCGACCATGCTCTCACACCGACGTCGGCCATTGAAGCGGTGCTATCTTTGAACTCGGATACCATCGAGCCCCTCGTTGCGTCTTTTTTCGTCATGGTTTTCAAGCATTTTATGAATCGGCTTGTCAATGCTCCATACGCTCCAATACATACACACGACGGTTTACCCGAAACCTCTATCTATACTCTCCATTCCTTCGGAGGGGTTAACATCAAGAACGATGCAAGCCTTGAAAATTTCCTGCAGGGTGCAAACAAAAAAACAACAACTTCCATTTTTGCATTCGAGGCAGCAGGACGCGGTGCTTTCCTCTTGTCTAGCACATACGTTGGGCCGACACTGGATTCAACGAACAATCTCGATCAAGCCATAAAATTATCCTGGGACTTTATCGAGCGAAGCAAGCAACGACAGATTTGGTTCTCGTTCAATTCGAAGAAAACGGACGCTTGTTCATCAGATCCAGAGTGCTTCACGACTCTCGTTGTTCTTGCGAGGTACGATAAATTCCTGGCATCATCGCTGGGGATGCCGCTTCATCAACAAGAATTGTTCGTACATGCGGTAAATACCGCAACACACCACGGACAGCACTACTCTTTACCTTATCTTTGGAGACGCTTGGTACCACCAATCCATCTCCGTGGCCGTCAGCCTTTGTACGTCTTGGGTGTCATAGCAGTGATAGCATGCATGATTTTCATTGCAGTCTGCGCGAGAACCCTCATAGTAAGCCAGGTATCGGACAACTTCCGCGTCTGGGTGGCACATGACACCAATGGAAGTAAAGGCCCCAAATATCAGCTCGCACTAGAGGGACATAACGTTTCATCCTGGATCTCCTCGGCCACTCACAACAAGACTAAGTGGGCTCTCCGCATCGACGATCAGGCCATCGTTCCCACGGCTCTCTTGGACGATGAAGAGCGCCACTATCAGCTGTGGTATCAAACCAACTATCCTGAGGCACATCAAATTCTCCTCAATCACGATTATATCAACGCGACGTGGCTTAGCAGTTATAATGTCAATCGAGTGCCTGTAGACGATTTGTTTCACTTCTCGCATTGCGTTCTAGCACTTAGAAGATACATCAAGGCCAAGGAGACGGGACGGCACGTGTGCAGCAGAGACATCGATCGCGATCATGTAAGACATTGCCTCGATGCGCTGGATTGGTTGGCTTTCCCCAGTAAAAGAAGCACCATGATTGCGAATCCAACAAGACCGTTTCGCTGGAGAACTAAAGTCTGTTTCAATTGATTTCTCGTGTGGATTCTCACGCCCCTGAAAATTTAAAATTTCCTCCGGTGTTTGTTCGATGCTTGCACTATAATAACTTAACGTGTTCCCTGTTGAATGGACTATCTCTCGATAGATAGTCCCACGTACGTACGTAGGAGGTGGTGGACAAAACTATTGCATTCTGTATATAATCGTGTCGTGTCTTGTCTGTCTATCGGACAGAGGAAGCTGGCTCTTCTCCTTTCTCGGAGATTGCACCGCCGAGCTTCCGTACACAGGCTGGTTACGCGCTATTCGCGTACACTGAGTCTGGTGAATATACCAACATTCTCAACATTTTAGACAAGAGACTTTTGAAAATGAAAATTTTTTAGTTCTCTTGGAGTGCTGTTATTATAAAGTCAGGTTACTAAATATTGAAGGCACCACACGGAGTGCAATGTTGTGGAGTTGTGATCCGCGTTGGGATTGTAAATTCTCATTTGCGTTGCACATACTCGCGTTAGAAGTATTCAGTGCCACTTTTAAAAACCTGATTAATTGGTTGAAGCTTTTGATTGGGTGGATTGGAATCGGAAATATGTACACAACTCGACGTTAAGAAAGTTCGAAAGCTGCACGCTTGTGGCGCTGCCATCCCATGAGACCTGCGTAAAATGTGTCTTATTCTCAAGGATACTTAGCGACCGTGATGACGGGTGTCATCTAGAACAGGCAAGAGAGAATGCCTCCGATCTTGCCAAGAAGGCTGCCTGCAATCCCGGAGACTATGGGGAAGAGCCCGGCCAGGACGTCGGAAATCAAGCCAAAAACACCGCTGAGAAGATCAAATACATGCTTGAGAGTTCCATCAACCAAAACATTGAGCACAGTGAGGAGGTGAAGGGTGACAGAGAGTAGAGAGAGGGCGAGGGAACCGAGGAGGTCGAAAATTGCTTTTGGACAGATTAGCTTGGATAGCTCCTCAGCAAGCATGGAATGGCCTTACAGATTTTGAGTACCAAAAGGACATTCTTGATCGTGCAAGCAATCTCGAGGATGAGCCCAAGGAGAAGGCTCACTAGCTTGTCCTGCTCGACATTTCCAACTGTATCGCCAATAAGCCCAACAACTTCCCCGACGAGGGTATTGATAAGCTGGATCACAACAGTGAGCTCGCCCTTGATCGTTGTGGTTATGCGTGTCTTGTCCTCCTCTGATATGCTACCGCTGATAGATGAAATGGTCGAATTGATTTTCAGCGTATGCTTCTTGACCTCATCGATCGTAGCCTGGACTTTCTCGCAGATTGTGTCGTCGGTGCGAACGTTGAGTGCTTCGATGTTGGTAACGGGATTTTTTACATCGGCGCTCCGAACATGGATTAGGGAAGTGCCTTGTGCTGTTGGGGCAGCGGAGGAGGCCGCGAAGAGGGAAGTGAGTGCGAAAAGGCTGACGTTGAGAAACTTCATCTTGAATATAGGTTCCGAGGCTGGGTTGGTATGCGATTTTGAACTTTGTGCGAGGCTGGGTAATGACTGACGATGAAAGCGGTGGGGATCTTTGAAATGCAGAACGAGCGAGGATGGATGAAGATGACCACATTCGTTCTGGAGACTCTTCTTATATGAATTAATGATGCTCGTTATCTTCGAGCAAGAGCTTCTGACCTGCACCCTGGGCTAGTCGCTGCCCAAGATACTTCGTGTCCTTTAATTTTAGAGCGTCACACGATGAGTCCAATCGTGCGAATTTTTTGGACATCGTGATGTTTAGACCACCTCTTGCTGCTGCAACGACCTTCGCGTTTCCCAAATGGATGACGTTGATCGGACCGAAGATCGTGCACGGTAGTCAGGATTGCCGATTTCCATTTCTGGGGGCTGTGCTCAATCCAGGGGCATGGTCGAGGCTCACGCTATCAGTAACGCCGTTGATAAATGGTGAAACATTTGAACCTTTAAGCATCAAAACTTCGGATCCCAAATTGGATCAACAGGCAACAAGAATCCATCCACCGTGCGCACCGATAAGAAAAGATGCATTTGGCTTGTGCTTACGAAAATCGGCAAATATGTTCATATATGTATATAATTGTTACTTGATTCATTGGTATTCTCTATGGCTGAGCTAAGCAGAATTATTTCGACGGGGTTATAATTCCACCCTGCTGTTGCGCATCTAGCACAGAAGATCACTGGTGGCAGCGCAGGCAAACCCCGCCGAGCTCTACAATTATAACGATTAAGCAAGCGCACTATGCGTCGGTGAAACTTCATGGCGACGACATTAAGTGCTACCCCTTTCTTCTAATCGACTACAGCACCCGCGGGGGGTGACCAGTGCGCATGTGGATCAAGTCGATCGCTGGAAACCCGTTAATATCAAAGGGTTTGACGTGGCTCCGTGCGAGCTCCCGGCGCTTATGGGAGGCTAGGACAGCGTTGACGAAGTTGTGTAGCTTGCCCACAACACCATGCCGTCGGTGTAGCTAAAATTGCTCCCTTGGAGCTGCCTGAGCCAGCTCCTCTTCAAATTTGCTCACGCCCTTGCCGTAGATCACGGCCTTGACGATAATCGCGATAATATGACCGGCGCAGCGTATACGATTGTCGAGCGTGTAGTTGGTGTTGATCTGTTGATTGACACCGTTGAGGAACGTCTGATCGTTGTTCGATGCGTTGTCAGCCACAAAACAGTGTACCTAATCAATAATCTTGTAGTCCTAGATAACAGCAGCAATATGAGAGCCCTGGTGTAGCCCTGTATGGTCACCGAGGAGGTTTTTGAAGGCGATCAATACGTCGCGAGGCTTGTTTTGGGCATCTGAATTGTTAGGTCGGATCGGAACTATATGACCGGAGCTTACCGATAAAATGTCCAACGACGCCTAGGAAGGAATGGTGGTTGGGCAAAGTCCACACGTCTAGGCTCAGCGTGATTTTGCTAATTACCGTGTTTAGTAGCGTTCGAATCGTCGCAATCCGGCGATTAAAGCCTATCGTAACATATTTCGACAGTGTGGTTGGTGAGAATGGAAGGGCGCGTAGAAGATCGACCCGATTCCATCTGAGGAGTACCCGTGATTCTGCCGACGTAGCGTTAAAGAAGGCTACGTCACTGAGGATCACCCAGTCGATAAGGCAGCTCTGTAACTCCTCCTCCTGCCACCCTTTTTGTGATAAACCAACGCACAAACCTGCCAGATCCTTTGCGGCCTCCCACGGCGACGATGGCGTACTCGGCGTATCCGGCATCAGGCCTTTGTTGTCGTCGATTCGGTGGATTAATCTGAAGAGGTGGGCGATAATATGCTGGTGGCTGCCGACGACTTTGGCAGCTCCACGGTCCTCCCGCTGGTGGCAGATCTTACAGAGCCAAAGGACCTTCCTCTCGCTGCCGGCAGCGGCGTCAAGATATACAAGATCAGCACCGTACTCCCATATATTTGATCGAGCTCTAGCCTGCCGGAAGGTGCTTTGGTGCCTCACGCGATAGCCGAGACGCTCAGGGCGGAGCTTTACGTTGTTCAACCAGATATTGTTCCAGTTAACAACAAAATCGAGGCCTTGATTGGCTCCCTGGCTCGTCGGGAAGGTCCTTACAAACCGACCAGGCCCTTGATCCTTGGCAGGCTCATTGGTAACCTTCGCTTTGCCCTTCTCGATCGTACGAGACGCGGCAAAATGGGATAAAGGCGTCGTCAACACCCTACTGGATGAGGATGAGGAGGATGAAGCTTGGGATTGAGAGCTGCGAGAGCTACGCGTAACAAAAGCGCCGATTGAGGGCATGTTGACGATATATCAGTACCCACACGGATATATACGCCGAGGGAATCAGCTATCGAGGATAAGGGCAAAAATCAAAGTGTTGACGACGATGGGAGGTCGCATACAATGGCTGGTCGTGCAAGATTACAGAATTTTCAGTGTAACTGACTGCTTTTGGCATGGCAAAACACATTCGGCGACCACCTACAGTCCCTCTGCTGTACAACCTACAAAAAGATATACGTGTAACGAAACGGCGCCGAATTGAACAGTTGACCTCCGAACGAAACGGCAGCCGATTTGAGTACGTACGGTACGGCGCCGATATCAAGGATCAACCGAACGAACATCGAACGTATACGTATGGTTGGCAACGCTGCCCGCAAGAGGCAGGGGAATCGGCCAGTCAAAACCCACGGAGGGCATCAAGATTGCCCAATCGGATAACTCTCCGAGCTCTCAAATACCCGGGTAGATACCCGGATCTTGGATGGGTACCCATCCGTAGGAGCGAGCTTTAAGATCCACCCATTGCGACCTCTGTCCCTAACTAACACACACACACATTATCAAGAGCTCTCTTAAGTGAACTCCAACTTCAATAAGTCATACTACCTAGTACAGGTCAAACTTGTCCATTCCTGTGGTTGTACCACGTTTCCGCCAGTGACTGCACTTACGCTCTTAACAACAAGCTCCATAGGAATCATATAGGAGACGTGCGCGTGGTTGTTGAGTGCAAAGATCAACCCTAAAATAGTTCCTGGGGGTACTTCTTGAGGTCCCTGGACCTTTTTGTTGAGCAACACAAAGCTACCAGAGTCCCCCTTTGTCATGAAGCACTGACTGTTTTGAGGTGTGGACACAATAGTATGCGCCGTCATAGGCTTGTCATCAAAGAAACCATTGATTGTAACTTGATCTACTGTTGATGTTGATTTGTCTAAACGCCACTGAGGTAGTCCGTTTCCGGGATTAATCGAAGAGTGGACAGAGGAAATCATGCCCCTTGTCCATTCGGTAGAACGACCTCTCTTGAGGACCTCATAATTGTCGTTTTCTCCAAAGCGCGCCCAAAAGCGAATCGGAATCGTCTTCTTTATCTCGACGTCCTCTGGAAGATTTTCAGGAAGGTTGTTCAGTCTCACCTTGTCGTGTAGTCGTATTAAACACCAGTCAAGGGCCCACAATCTTGAGGTATTAGATTGATCTATTTGCGGCCAGGTTGTAAAACCAGATGTTGCATAAATAGATCCAAGGCATCGATCATGAGATGAAGCTTTGGTCAAGTTGCTTTGCTTTTGAGACAGCTCTCCCTCACCATACACTTGTTTCGGTTTCTCTAAACTTTTGGATATATCAGAAACGTCGCCTTGCATCTCGCATGTAAACACTTCGTGATCGACATCTGATGGAGATACAGCCATCAGTTCTTCGAGTGCTGAGCATGGACCAATTGTTTCTTTCAAATTGAGCTTAGAATCCAGGAGCAAGACGTGGCAGTTTGTAAGCCCAAGCCGGATCTGTTCTCCGTCTTTGTCTACTACCACAAAGCCTCCTAAAGTTCCACTTTCATCTGAGCCAGCGCGACCGCAGGAAGTTCCTGGGAGAAGTTCCTGGTCATAGTAATGGGTCTTTATGTGGTCATTTGCAGGTACATAGCTGGTTGGATTGTTGGTACTGAAGTCTAGGCAGTCGAGATAGAGTAGGACTACTTCAAGACCACTGCTAGTTTCTTTGATGATCCTATAAATATCTGGCAAAGTGGACGACCACCATACATCATCTGATGTGTCTCTAGCGCTAATGACAACAGTTGGGTGGTGGGAACGAGAGGTAGGAAGATACCAGTTTAGAATGTCAACAGTGATCCATTGATGCTGGCTTATTCGGCTTGTAATTTTTGGTAAAATATGTCGTGAGATCTCCAGGATTTCATTTTGGTTCGACGTGATCTCCTTTGGCGGCGGCGATTGGTGTGCAACCTCTATGTCAACAACTTCAATCGTGATCTTTGGCATTATTACGCGGAATTTGCGCACGGCATCTTTCCACCTATTCTCACAACCGCGGCTGTATGATGCAATGACTAAGAAGGTAACGTTATCATTGCTTGGCTCTTGCCCTTGATGAAAGCGATGCACTAATTCGAATTTGCAGGGACCTATGCGCGCTAGAATTCTATCGATAGTATCCGTTGAGATGTCTCTAAGAGCCTGGCAATTTGATGATTTGGTCTGCACCGGAAGCGCTGGTAGTAGGGGGCAGCCGATGCGATATGCAAGACGGTCATCAATCTGTGATGGATGCAGAATACGTCCCGATCGGAGGAGCATCGTTAGAAAGCGGGTACAGAAACAATCGAGAATACGCAGAGCCATGAACCTTAAATAGCCATATAGATTGCTTGCTGTAACAATCTTTGATGCGTAATAGATTATTGCAAACTGTAAGCCCAGGTCACATGGTTACCTCGTGACCTATCATCATGTACATAAGGCTGCTTGCCAGCCATCTCTCCTACACACACGGACATACATCTCATCACACCTACAACACACTTGTACCATACTCAATACACCTTGTACATCCTCCAATAATGCTTACACAAATGAGCCCGGCCTAATCCGCCTTATCCTTCAATCAATTGACAACCTACCGGCCTAATCCGCCTATCCTTCTTCAACCAATGTCTTCCACAATGAAAGAGTCGTCTATCCTTGCCATCCCAGACGACTGGGAAACCTGGATTCTAGTCGTCAAGACGTACGCTGGCGACTCATCACAATACATTGATCCATCCTCACCTGCCGCCACCGCTACTACACTCGAACGGCCACAAAGGCCTCAGCCGTCTGACTTCAGCGGAACAAACGCATCAAACACTGCTGCAGATCAGAGGCAACAATGGCTTGACTTCAACAATCTCTACCATCGAGAGCTGAACAGTGACCTGCAGGTGCGGTGCACCGGTGCACCCAGGTTCGGCGCCTGAGGCAGCAAGGCTAAGCCTACTTAGGAACGTTGAGTGAATGTACCATGGACCGCAGTTTGCCAAGTATCAAGAAATTTTGCGGATCTCCTCAACGCTCGCGCACAGTAATTCAATTATTCTCTGCTGGTGAGCCTCCAGGCGCTTTCCCTATACAATCTCAACTGCGCGATCATGTCGGATTTATCGCGATTTGTCGCCAGACAAAGTTCGCGACTCAGAGAGTCGCAGGTGCCCCCGGAGAGCCTGCCATCTCTGCCAGAGGAGTCATCTCCTGTTCCTATGCCCCCGGATTAGTCGCCCAGACTATCTCCTGATTCACAGTCGCAGGTTGCGAGGACTTCCTTCAGTATGCCAGATAGTCAGTCATGGAAATGAAGCATTTGGAAGTCGCAGCGGAGGTCAATCTCCCTGCCGAATTGCTGCCAAAGCCCACCAAACTCAGACACCTTCACGATCAGCGCCGTCGAAAACACCTTGCAAAGTTCCCCTGGTATACGAGTACGTCGCGGCGTTGAGATTGATTACTGTACTTTTATTGAGATGTACGCGCGCAGCGAATTATGATAATTAATCGTGGGCCTCATGCTCCATCATACGCAATCGTGCTCCATCCTATGAGTACAGGGCGTACTGGGTGAAGGAGATGTACAGGTGCGTAGGCGCCCTGGCAGGCGCTGAATTGTTCAAATCTGCAATAAAAATCGTTTTCAAAAAAGTGTACAATTGCCTGATTGGGAAGCGCAACTTCTCCACCTCAAACAACCTACTAGTACGCTCTGTACGCGTTGTGCAACTCCTGCGCAGGTGTGTACGCCTCTCAGGGGCAGCGACCTGATGTTCAAATGTGAACCATGGTACGTTCACTGTCTATGCCTAATTAAGTAAAGCCTCTACCCCTGGGTGCAGCACCGCACCTGCAGGTCACTAGAGCTGAAAGACAGGGTTCGCAATGGGCGGGTTACCCGGCCCGGATCCAAACCCGGGAGGCCCGGGTCAGGCCCGGGTTCTTGCCAAGGATTATGTAACTTGCTGCTAAATTTGCTAGGCGCT